>VIAB01005021.1:0-11634 GCA_009801035.1 Oophaga pumilio | reverse complement strand
TCGCCCGGGGCCCATAAAAACCTGGAGCCGGCCCTGACCACAGCTCCTCATAAACTTTGCTGACCCCATTCACGGCACCTAATTTCATGGCCTAAATGCACATCCCCTCATTTCATGGTCCTCGCACAGCCACTCATGTCATACCCCCCTGCACTGTCTCTCATTTCATGCTCCCACTGCACAGACCCTCATTTTGTTCCCCTCTCTGCACAGCCCCTCTGTTTTTTCTCCCATCAGCACAGTTCCTCAGTTTATTCCCTCCATCTGCACAGCCCGATTTTATCACAACAGCACAGCCCTTCCCATCATTTTATTCCACCATCAGCACAGAACCTCACCTCATTTTATTCCCCCATCAGCACAGACCGTCAGTTTATTCCCCCATCAGCATAGCCCTTCACTTCGTTTTATTCCCCCATAAGCAGAGCCCCTCCTTCACTTTATTACCCCCATCAACACAGTCCCTACCCTCATTTTATGCCCCTAAGCACAGTAATATAAGCATTAAAAAAATAAAAAAAACTCATACATAATTCCAGCTCCAGTCCACGTCTCGTTTTGTGAAGTGCAGCAGTGGACACTGGATGGCACGATGACGTCACTCCATCATGCTCCCCTACGTCCCCTGCGTGCGCCTTCTCCAGCAAGGCACATGGCTTCTTGCTGGAGAGCCTGGTGGTGCAGGGGAGATGACAGCTCCTCTGCTCCTGTCCCGAGCAGTGCTCACAGCAATTATATTTGCATCTGACAGACATGCATACAATTGAGTGCGGGTAGGGAGTGATGGCTGGGGCGCAGGAGAGAGAGGGGTGAGCAGTGTCAGTGACTGACATTGCTGCTCTGTGTCCCCGCATCCCGGCCGTCACTTTGCTGAAAGTCTGCGGCCGCATGAAGATGGCAGGCAACCACAGGCATTCAGCAAATTTTTTTTCAAAGTGGGTCACGCCTCGGGTAGGCAAGATGTGGTGCCTTAGGCAGTTGCCTAACCCCTCGTCCCGGCCTTGATACACACCATAGCCAGAACAGGAGATGTATTAAGACTCTTATTTAAGAGGGAAAAAAGAAACAAAATTTTGCATTATCCTATGTGTCCTTTATTTCTATAGTACTGCACACTGATTAGGTTTCACAAAAAGTAGATTATTTTTTAAACATTTTTTCCTGCCTAAAATAGAACAGAAGAAGGACATTTAAAAGAAGGACCAGGAATAACTACATTTGTCCAATCTGTTCCTAAACCATTCACTTTTTTGCTGATTTTTATTTAGGCTAGACCTATAGCACATATTGATATTAATAGCATATTATTAAATAACCATTACCATGCTTTCTACAGGGAATAAGAGCTTTTACCCACACAAAGCATTAACCAGATTCTAAATACTCAATAAAGTACTTAATGCATTTTCCAATCCACTGGAAGCCTTGGCGAGGTTCCCTTTACCATAAATCTGTAAGTACAAGAGGAAGTTGATGGGAACAATGCAGCCATCTTCCCATTAACTTTTAGGAAATTAATGGGAATGATACAGCTAGCAGTTTAAAGAAAATTACTGTCATGGATTGTTATTTCCAATTTTTTTTTGTTTGCTGTCTATTGTGCCAGTTCTGCTATGTAAACTTATTATCCAGATGGTGACAACAAGAAAGCTGACTAGTTAAAATATCAGTGACCTGTTTTACAATAAGGTGGACAAACTAATTCATTGAGAAAAGAAAATCAGGTCAATACACTATTATGTAATGGTAATGTGACCTATACTTCAAATATTAGGAGATCTCAACAACTGAGTATGTAGAATGTGAGCTATACCTCCAAAAAGGTTGTGTACACTGTATATAGGAGGTAAACAATGTGCACTTTATGATGGTGAAGGTATCCATGCACTATAAATCGCTGTAGGCTGAACTCAATGCTTGTTCATTCAATAGCTAGTCCACCTAACCTCTCCATACATCCTGTATATACGCTCAGGTAGGCCCTGCATGCATGTGTTTTCAAGAAGGGTGCATTTATACAACCTGATCAAGGCCATTAAATGACCGCCAATAGGCGGCCATTTAAAGGGAATCTGTCAGTAGGATCAACCCTCCTAAGCCATCAATATGGGCATGTAGGTCATAGAAAGCTGAATAAAATGATACCTTGATATTAAGAGAAATGATGTCTTATTCCAGAGAAATCCACATTTTTCTTAAATCTTAACAGTTCGTTTCCATATTATCCGACAGACATAGATGTCCCCGAGAATATGTCTCCGCTCTCCGGAGGTTATTTTAAATGAAAGAGGGCATTACCATTGTGAGACATGTAACGACTGATAATCTGCTCTCTTGATCTACATGTCACACACTGGTAATCCCCCCTTACATTTAAAATAAGCTCAGGAGGCAGATTCTTGGGAGAAATCCATGAGTGACCCATAGATTTTAAAACCTAATTTACATATTAATAAAAATGTGGATTTTTCTGGAATAAGAAAATGGATTGCAGAAATCAAGATGGCTTAGGAGAGTTGAGCCTACTGACAGAACCCCTTTAATAGCATGATTAGACTGGCCGACAACACTTCCATGCATGAACTATCATTGTTCTTCGAGGCACACATCCTGTTTACAACGCGCTGCGGAGAATGAGGATTTTTTTAAGCATGTTTAATAATTTAATCTGATGAATGATCATTTTCCTCATTCATGAGATAATTGTCAGACTGTTTAAATGTCACGATTATCGAGAAACAACAGAAAGTAAAGATCCAGAAGTTTGGCTAAAAAAACTTTTACCCAAAGTGCTACATCTTTACTTTCTGTGAACTTATACAGCCATTGCCACAGCCTTCATCACGGTAAGCACTTCCACCTACCTATGAAGATATCAGACCGGTGTAAGACTATGTTCACATGTCCAGTAATTATCTGTCAGATGGATCCAGAAGCAATCTGTTGATGAAAAAGTTGTGCAGACAACTTTTGTCCATCTGATAAACAGATTTTAACTGGATCCGTTTTTTGCTTTTTTTTTTAACATTGAAGTCTATGGAAAACGGATCCGTTAATTAGCCATCCATTTTTCTTTCATTGAAAAGGATCAGTTTTCTGCTTTACTGGATCAAATTCAAATGAAAGAAAAATGGATGGCTATTTAACAAATCTGGTATTTACAGAGGTGTTACCTGTTATTGGAATCCTGCCTTTGTTTATTTAGAACTTTTCTGAATAGTCTTCCTGTAAGGCTGGAGTGGGAAACGTCCAGCCCGCGAGCCGTATACGGTCCATGAAATCTTCTGGTGGGGCCCGCAGCCACTTTGCCTGTTTTTTGGCCGCTGGCCCTTTAACCCCATTACAACATGAGCCGTACATGTATGGCGCATGTTGTGTCTCCCCCCTTTGATGTGGGCTCCGGCGGTGAGCCCAAATCTTTCCCGGCACATGTCAGCTGTTTTGAACAGCTGACATGTGCCTGGAACAGCCACAGGTGGAATCGCGAACCATTCGCGGTTATTAACCCATCAAATGCCACTGTCAATCTCTGACAATGGCATTTAAAATGCGCTTCCAGCAATCGCGCCAGATATCTACCTATCGGTGACCCCGTCACGTGATCAAGGGTCACCTATGGGTTGGCAGGACAAATAGAGGTCTCCTGGAGACCTCTATGGCTGTCCCTGCCGGCTTGCTGTGAGCGCCACCCAGTGGTCGGCGCTCATATCAAGTAATTCTGCTACATGCAGGCGATCTGATCATTGCCTGTATGTAGTAGAGCCAGATTATGGCAGCTAGTCTCCAATGGAAACTATTGAAGCATCAAAAAAGTAAAAAAAAAAAAAAATTAAAATGTTTAAAAAAGAAAAGTTTAAATCACCCCCCTTTCACCCAATTTAAAATATGACAATTAAAAAAATCAAACATACACATATTTGGTATCGCTGCGTTCAGAATCGCCCGATCAATAAAAAAAAAAATTAACCTCATCGCTAAACGGCGTAGCGAGAAAAAAGTCAAAATGCCAGAATTACATTTTTTTGGTCGCTGCAACATTGTATTAACATGCAATAATGGGCGATCAAAAGATCGTATACACAACAAAATGGTATCATTAAAAACGTCAGCTCGGAGGGCTAAAAATAAGCCCTCACCCAACCCGAGATCACGAAAAATGGAGACACTATGGGATAATGTTTAAGTTAATAATTTTATACGGCCCCCGAACGCTATTCTAAAATTCCAAATGGCCCTTGGCAGAAAAAAGGTTCCCCACTCCTGCTGTAAGGGCAGGAAGTATATGTCTAAAAAAGCTTCAGTGGCCAGTGTGAAAATTGCAATTGCTAATTTTGTTTTTAATAAAAAGTGATATGAAGGTAAAAATAATTGCTAACATTTCTTTAAAAATACATGCAACACAAAAAACAGATTCACACAATAGGTCATTTGCTAATTATAGCTTCCTTGTAATGTGTACAGTGGCCTTAAGGTAACCTTTGCTTCAAGGCATCACATCAACAATAGAGTTAAGCAACAACACTACAGTCTTCTCAATTGATTCCCCAAAAGGATAATGATTCTGTCTCGCTACAATTATTTCTACAATCTGTAACAACCAGGGGTTCTGCTAGATATCAGTATAATAAATGGTGCATGGAAGATGGAGGGAGAAGGGGTCCAGCTACAGAATTTGCATTGTGACTCGCCATAACAGAACATTTCTCACCTGATATTAGAGTATGTTAAAAGAATTATGTGTTGAAATGATCACAGCTCATAACATTCTCTCAACATTCTATTATATCATATATATAACATTCTAATATAATCAGTAAAATCAGTAATTATAAAAAGGCTGATTTTATCATTAATACAAAAAAAATCTTACAAGTTTAAATGAGTTTCCCATTTATAAAACTTTAAAATTAGCACGCTCATATTATAACCTCTATGCTCCTCACATTTCCTTGCTCCAGTGACGCTTCTACTGCCGCTCCTGGTATTTTGTTGACAGGCTGCAGTGATGATGTCACAACTATGGCTCACTTGACCACTGCAGTCAATTACTGGGCTCTACAGATGTCAATGACTTGAGTGTGTAAACAGTTATTGACCAAAAAGGTCACCCGAGATGTAGCTGTGACATCACCACCGACATAGAGGACAGTCTAAAAAAATTAAGAGCAATAATCGAGAGTCGACGCTTGGAAATACTGTAAGTGGAAGTGTATTATTTTTGATATGAGCATGCAGATTGGCATTCAAGAATTCTAAATGAAACCCCATTAAGATGTGTACACATTTACTTTCAATCTAATCGTAAGCATATACAACTAGAAAGTCACAGTCTGACAAAATGTCTTTAGCCATTGAAAGCCTAATCTTTGCATGAAAATGTATGTGCATTGTTACCCAATTTGAGAATTTTGCTACAATTTTATTCAATATACTTCTGAATACCTCTCCCGTGACTTCCCAGAAGTAGCACATGGAAAACTATGCCTTTTCCCTTGAATTGATGAATCCATTTGGTTCTTTCATTGTGTTTGTGTTAGCATAGAAAGCGTCAGACGAGGATATCTGACACCTGCTGGTTGGGTTCAGCAGCATTAATACATCCTCTCATCATGTCCCTTGAACAATGCCGCTTGAACAATAAATGTGGGTTAAAGGATTTATATTCACAAGTTTTACGTTTCACCCTAACGATCTACATTTTTTTCCTTGTATACACAGTATTAAATAAAAAAAAATAAAGATAAAAGTTTGAAGGCCCTTAGGGATCATAATCTCACTTACAAAAAAATAATAGATTTGGATTACAGCAGCAGAGAGACTAGATCTAGGGTGGGAGTCGGGCAGGTTTGACAACCCAGCTTAAGAGGTCAATTGACCAGTGAAAATCAGGTTTTAGAGGTATCTTTTTTTAATGGACACCTAGAAACAGTAACACTAAAAATCCCACCTTCAGGTAAGGCACTGTCACACTTAGCGATCGCACTAGCGATCACGACAACGACACGACCTGGCGAGATCGCTGGTGCGATCGCTATGTGATCGCTAGTTAGATTCCAAACACAACTCATCAGCGATCTGTATAACGACCTCTGCGGTCGTTGGGAAAACCTAGTCCCACCTGCGACGCTGGTGAAGTCGTTCATAAAGGGTGTCACACTCAGCGATTCAGGCTCACCAGCGGGACACCAACGACCAAAAAGTGCTCAGAACGTTCATAAGCGATCAGCGACATCTCAGCAGGGGCCACATCGCTGCCACATGTCACACACAGCTAAGTCGCTAGCGAGATCGCTACTGCGTCATAAATGGTGACACATTAGCGATCTCGTTAGCGATCTCGTTTAGTGTGACAGTACCTTAAGGATTAGTCCTTACCACATTAAACATTTACAATCAATTATCTTATACCTAGACATGATAAGCATCTTATGCAAATGAGTAAGGAGTTGAAAAGTCTTAATTCCAGACAGACATGTATCAGCACAATAGAAGAAATCCTGGGGCAACTTTAACGGGCCAGCAAATAAAAGACTTGAGTACCATTTATTTATATTGATTACTCTTGAACAATTACGCCTAAACATATATAAAAAAATAAGTCAAAGAAAAATAAGAAACAAAAAATAAAACCAACAGATTCTATATTTGTTGAACATATTTCTGTTAAGATCATTACTAAGTGGTTCTTCATTTACAAAACATAGAAAGTTTTGTAACTAGCAGGATGCCAAGAAGTGAGAGCCTCACCCTTTAGTCCTAGTGGCACGCACACAATGAAGAACACTTAAGCTTGGCCAATAACACGGCATATTGTAAAAAGCTCCTCAGTGCAGATCTCAAGATTTTCTGTCTACCCTGATTTTGAAAAACATAAAGCAGTTTAGCCGGACATGTTGCATGGTAATATATGTTATAATTGTTCACAGATGCACATGGATGGCTGCAAAATAGCAAAATGCATCAAGAGAAAAGGGGTGAGCATAATTACTCAATTATCAATTTAGATCTTATCATATGGGAAATACTCTTTGGGTGATTACACTGAGGCACCAGAGGATCTTCTGCCATGTACTGACTCCATGTGTGGAGTAATGCCTGCCACATTATCACATTCCAGCTCAGCAGGAGGCATTTTACAGAGTTCTCCTGGACTGAACTTCATGAGACCAGTAGGTCCTCTTCTTCTGAATACCTGCTCCTGGTTAAGAAATTTCCTATAGATACAGCGCTCTCTATTGTTCGACAAGACAGCGGAGGTCTATGCTCTTCATAGATGACTTCAGCCACAGTGCATCATGTTGCAGTCTACTGGAAATAGAACCTTAATGGCATAAGGAAAACCCAACTATAAAGCAATGGCCTTTAAAAATTAAAATCTCCCTCATACATGTCCTGTCCTCCAGTCAATGATATTTCTGCAAACTCTAAAGATTTTAATAATAAAAGTAGATAACAAGTACATCCATATCACTGGATGCTGAAAGGTAAGGCTCTCAGACCACAATCGTAGACTTCTTAAGAAAAAATAGGTCTTTGGGTTGTGACAAAAGCTTAAGGATATCGCATGGTACATACATGCCTGGACATCGTATGCAAGGTACCTGTGTTAAAGGATGACCGTGAGACTAAGCATTTTACATACCAATTGTACGGTAAAGAACATATCTATGCATAGCTAAGGTCACATGGGTAAGGCTAAGCTTGATGGTTGCAAGAAAATAAAAGCCATGCTAATTGAAAAACTACTTGCTTCTGTGGGAGATGGAGTATGAAAATATTATCTCCATTAGTAAATTTGACAATTGGGGACAACCTAGGCAATGTCAAGTTGACTATGGGAGACATATTCATTGAACAGAGACAGTTTATAAGTTCTTTACCGAGTAAGAACTAGTTCAGTGAGCCACCAGCAGTACAAGATGGACCAACTATGGAATGGGCCTGTTTATTGAACACATCTATGCAAAACAGTACAAGATGGACCAACTATGGGATGGGCCTGTTTATTGAACACATCTATGCAAAGCAGTACAAGATGGACCAACTATGGGATGGGCCTGTTTATTGAACACATCTATCCAAAGCAGTTGTAGATGGACCAATTATGGGATGGGCCTGTTTATTGAACACATCCTAGAAGCTAATTAGTTCAGACAATAGGAGTAGGAGGTTATTTGTTTTTTTAAGAAATAAAGTTCCATTGAGACTTATTTTCCTGTTAATACCACACCCAAGTGCTTTACGCAGTATGTTTTCTTCCGTGACAAGAGTCTGAGCACCTCTAAAGGCAGGAAATGTTACATAAGGTCTCATTCACATGACAGATCCACAAGTGACATATTCTATTATTCCGACTTCAGAACGGTGGGGCACACATTAACAGAAGCTTAGATGATATACCAGTCTATGGAAAACAGGTCCTCCCTTAGGCTTAGCTCATCCACCAGTCTAGGACTAGTAGTTCCTCTCATAGGCTTACTGTACCAGCTGCACCCTAGCTCCTTACTTGAGATTAGTTGATACACCACTCTGGGAGCGTAGCTCATAACATAAGCGTTGACGACACAATGGCCTGCAATATTAGTTTACAGAAAGCTGATACATGCTAGGACTAGTTGTGTCATACATAGCCTTAGCTGTTTCGCCACTCTAGGACTATTCCATAGTTACATAACCTAGCAATCAGAAGAATAGTTTGGTATTAGGCATTCCTTGCATATATCATTAGCTGATAGACCATTCTAGGGCTACTAATTGGTTACATAGTATGGTGTATCAGTTCAGTCAATGACTAATACTTCCTATCTGTTCTACTAGGAAGATTTAGCAAAGGCAATCATTCAGGGTATTGCAATAATCTCTACAAGGACATGAAAAAGAACCTATGACTTTGCTAACTGATAACTTCTATGGGCTCAACCAAAGGAGTTTAACTCATTGTGCTCACAAGGTCATCCACCAGATGTGGGACAGAAGATATTTTTTTGGTCATTATAGACCGGAGGTAAATTGTACCTCTCACCTCTGCACATTCCTACTTTGATGCTAACCCTGGCAAAGTTTCATATGTAAATGCAACCTTTAATCCTAGCCTACTTCAAAGTCATTCTGCTCTAATGCTTGCTCAAGTATTATAAAATCATGTAACTCATTACTCGTAGGCTCTATAAATCCAGGGTGGATTCAATAGTCTTGGATTTGGAAACTGTAGAATCCAGATATGATTGTTGAACAGGAAACCTTATCAGCCAGGAAATGTGAATGGTGCTGTACACTCTGTAGACCTGAGGACTGGCGTTTCGCTGTTTATTTAATAGAATACCTGCAGAATAGACACTTTTACAGGGCTGGCCTTGCTGATAGTTTTATTCAGAGCACTGTGCACACACAAGACATCAAACAGGGCTGTCAGCCGGCTATTGACAGATATTACAGTAAACCTCAGATCCTGCACTAAATCAATGCCAGCCCTGCACACTATGCAAAGGGAAGCAGAGCCCCTGCCTGTGGAGGAGCTGTCAATGCCATCCTGCTTGGCATTGTCTATGGCTGAAGTTTCATCTCAGGAGCTTTAATGCAGCCAGAACATAGAATAAACATAAGCAATGCTTTATTACTGTATTTACAGAGCTACAATTTGTATGCTGTTACACTAGGACAATAAAAAAAGGAAAATACTGGGTGAAGAATGCCGCAGTCATAGGTTTATAGCCACTTTACACCAAATAAAGACCCATCATAGCACATAATGCAGAATAAAATGTATGATTACTAGCTGTAAAAGTTTGTCAGTGGCTACAATTACTATTCTGCTGCCCATGACCGCCCACGAGTATGGGTAGACCTGTAAAGATGGCAATACAGTCATATCTTTAGTATACTCGTAAACTACAACTCAGAAACACCCTGAAAGTTCTAATTTATTGACCTCTGGTTGTAAAATCTCAACATTCCTGAGAACTTCTGACATAGTAATCAAAAAGTCCATACAGACAGAGCTACAAGGCAAATGTAACATTGCCCACACCTTCAGCCAAATCCATGCAGAAGTAACAGTGCAGAATGTCAGGTGCTGCACCGCTTTGTTTGTCAGGTCACACAACAGATCGCTACTTTATGTCAAGTGTTTATCACCCTTCAATCAAAAACATATTTTTTCCAGTACATTGGTGCATGCAATGGGGGCTGCAGATACCCACTGAAGTGGGGCAGCACGGTGGCTCAGTGGTTAGCACTGTTGCCGTACAGCACTGGGGTCCTGGGTCCAAATCCCACCAAGGACACCAGCTTTAAGAAGTTTGTGTGTTCTCCCCATGTTTGTGTGGTCTCATTCCAAAGACATACTGATAGGGAATCTAGATTGTGAGCCCCAATGGGGGCAGCGATGATAATGTCTGCAATGTGCTGTGGAATTAATAATAAAGCATATAATAAAATGGTGGGCAATTTATATTTGCAGATTATAGATCAGTATGTTAAGAAAAGCGCTGCTTTACCGCTATTATCAAAAAAGATGTGCAATGCGTGAATGCATCCAAGTGAACCCTAAGGAGCAAGAATTTTCAGTAGGATGGAAGCCAGATAAATCTCACAACAACAGCAAATAGCATCAAGACAGTCCTTCCATGGAAAAAGGAACAAATCTCCGGAGTCTTATTTCCATGCTGAGATTTCAAGCCCCATGCCAGAAGTCCAGAGCACCAGTGTAATGGCTGGACAGCGGCCACCTAGCTCCAGGTGTCCCACTGCTCCTTGTATGGGTCCTGCTGCTCCTGCAGAGGTTCTGCTGCCTGCACTGCCGTCCTGACATGCAGGTAATAAAAGCCCTTTAACCCCTGACAGAGGAGCTGCAGAAACACATCGTGCACCAGGATTAAGTGTATGTTCACACTAGCATATAGACATGCGTCTCGGACAGCTGCAGCAGCACATTGGGATGGCTCCGTTTGCACCGCTGCTATATGTCAGTCTGTAGCTACTTACTTTTGTCTTCTTCATAAGGAAAGGATGGCGCTCTCTAGTCCAGGTAGCTTGTAGAAGATCCGTTCAGCTGTTGTGGAGCCCCAGCATATTTCAGCTAATCCGTGCATTGGCTTTCCCTGTACAGTAGTGATGATAAGCACTGAATCACTTTGCAGTAATCCTCTCTCATAGTCACTTTGTGGGATTGTGCACTCTGATCCCAATCACTAGTTATATAGCAGCCGTCCCCCTCCTGCTCATCGCTGTGCCGGCCACGCCTGCCTCTGCTTGCTGCCTCTGCTGCTGCCTCTGCTGCTGCCTCTGCTGCTGCTGCTGGGGCTTGTTAACACATTGCAATCCCAGAGACAGAGATAACTAATCTGTACATACAAGTGCAGCAGGGAATCCCTACTGATCTGATGCAAAGTGCACATAGTCGGTGGATTAGACATTGCATTGTATTATAATCTGGATTTTTATATTACATTCTTCTGAATCACTATGGCTCATTGTCAAGTGAAAAAACAGTTAGATCAGTTAAATGATTATCTTCAACTTTTTTGTTAGGCCGGGATTACACATGCGAGGAATACGGCCAAGTCTCACATGTTAATACCAGGCACTGCTCGGAGCTTGCGGCTGCATAGCAATACATGGAGCCGCACGCTCCGC
>VIAB01005019.1:60823-73294 GCA_009801035.1 Oophaga pumilio | reverse complement strand
TTATTCCTAAATTGGTGGGAGGTCCCCATTTGGTGGGTGGCCCAGGGACCGGGCCCCTTGAACCCCCCCTAAATCCGGGCCTGGTCAGACGCCTGATCTATATGTGGGCAACAAATTGTTTCATTTGAGGTCTCCATTACACTGTATTTGCTGTGTATTACCCTAGTTCCATACACTATTTTGGGGAAAAAAATAAAAAAATACAGTCCACATATTGAACAGTGTGTTATCTCCGTCGGACGTCTCATCTATCTGTGTGCTACTAATTGTGGCATTTCAGTCCTCCATTCCACCATATTTGCTGTCTGTTACCCTAGTTCTATACACTATTTTGGGGTAAAAAATAAAAAAAATGTAGGCCACATATTGAACAGTGATATAATGACATATTGAACCAAAGAAAAATAATGCAGATACAATTTATTTTTATAAACAAATTTCTTATATTGATAAGCATAACAGTAAGAAAAGTAATAACATAGCAATTTACAATTTTTTATGCATTCCATTCCATCAATAGTAAAAATGACTTCATTTAAGCTACTCAAAAAAATTAGTAGAAATCTAAAACTCCAGCTTCAAAGAAAAGTTGTGCACATTAGTATCTTTAATCAATAATTAAGTGTAAATAGTATTAGTGTCTTTTTTAATGTCTGACTTTCAATTTTCTGGATCATTTTGTGATAAATTCTTATCACATCTGGAAGAATTTTATTTCTTATCCGTTATCGGCAGAGAATGTTAAGAAAGGTGTTTTTTAGCTCTCGTTTGCCAACAATCAGAAAAATTGAGTGAAGACTTGGTAAGGCGACATAAAGAATAAAGCAAAGAAAAGTAAATGGTCGTTTCTTGAAAATGAGGCTGATGGGAAATAAGTTTGAACCTAAAAAATATAAACAATAAAACAGGAGGAAAGAGATCATGTTCCAAATGACTCTGAAGTGAATGTCACGTTGCGCATCAGTGAAGCCGAAACCTCTACTGCTCAGGTTTCTGGAATGTCTAAGGAGTGACACAATCAAAAGTCCAACGAAAAAGCAGAATATGAGAAATGGCATAAAAGACCCTGCAAAGCAGATCATAAAGTAATTAAACCAGTTTGACTTGGTGACCCCTGTTGGATTGTCTGTGCCATTAAAAGACTGAAAAGAAAATGCAAACCACGTAAGAGGCAAGCTGGACAACAAAGATGGAACCACAGAGAGGAGAAGCATCCAGGGAACCATCTTGGAGATGTTCATCTTGAGTCTAATGAAGAATCTGTTGCTGTAATTTGTGATCTTCACACAGTAGAAGACACAAAGCAGCGAGCCCCACCACAGACTACAGAACTCTACAGATAGAGTCAGAGTGATCATATACTCCGGAAACATGGTGGTCCCTGACTGATCGCGCAGATTGTCGATAATAAACAGAACATCCAAAAACAGAAGTATAACCCTTGCCATGGCCAAGCTGGTAATGATCACATCAATGTCCTGAAGAGGTTGAGATTTCTTCCAGCAATTTAAGTTTATTGTAACAATAAACATATTTACAAGAATTCCCGAGGCAACCAAAACGCAAATAATGGCAATTAAGAATAATCCAGCAATAATTTCAAAATATTCCGAGGTCATGTTGGATGACCAGGAGTCATGAACTCATCACAAAACTTCAGCTCTTATGTGAAGATAAATCTGTCTACAGTCAATGTTATTACAGGTGACTTTATTTGAGAATTTGATTTATGCTTTGCATGACATTTGGTCACTAATTTACAAAGAAGTAAACCTTTCTGACCAGATTTGAATGCATTAAGGTTGATGTGGTTGGTGGAGATAGTGAGAGGAAAATGTATTTGTTTACAGATGAAACAAATGTGTGATAAGTAAATGAAATGCTGAATGTTTCCCACAGTAGCAATACAAAGATTTAAATAATAATAATTACAAGAATATTTTTCATATAGCACCAACGTGTTCCACTGCAGAGGAGACATATGTCAGACTTTACAGAGTGACATATAATTCTACTAGATGAGTGAGGGTCCTGATGACAAGCATGAAACTTAAGAGGAAGTAAGAATGAAAAAAAAGGTAAAACATGCTTGTATTCTGTGGATACATGGTGGTGAGTGGGTCCTCTCGTCCGCTGGCCCAGCTGTCTTTAGAAAGAATGCAGGGATCAGGGCTCATACCAGTGAACGCCCGCTTTCTCTTCTGGTGGGCAGAACACTACTCAGACAACACAAGGTGAGGGTAAAACAGTGTGGCAATAATTAATTGAACCACCAACACACAATATATAGAACAGTTCCAGCACATACCCAAAATGGTGCAAATTACAGTCTCACCCTTCCGTTGACTCGCCGGGGCTAGAGCTGCTTCCAGTGCCGAATACACCCATCAGTATCTCTCGCTTTTAGTGGGCCTCCACAGCAAGGGAGTATTGACAAGTGAGCCGCCCGCCAGGGCTGTGGGGTACTCGGCACTGAGCCCGTTCACTTCTATGGGGGTTGTCACGGCAGCTGCAGCTCGGTCCGTGGCCCTGGGGCTCACCTTAAATGTGGGATATTTACAGGGGATTAAAGTATTTGTAGAATGTTCGTGACGCCACCTGTGGTTCCTGGTCAGGGTGACCAGCGCTGCTGTATAGGTCCACTGAAGGGTTGGTATTAGGCGGCAAGGTGTTAAGCCTTCCACAGGTAAGGCTGGGGACCTTCAGGGTAGTTAAGCTGTGTAGGGGTGCAGGATGGAGGAGGGGAGTTCGGCCGTAGGAGTATTAATGTGAACACACACAGAAAAGTCTCTTTCTGTACCTTTACTGATGGAATTGCAGGCACATCCCGGGATACTGGCAGGGTGAAGGATGCACGTCCAGTTCTTCCCACTGAGTAGGTGTAGGGCCTCCTTACTCCTGTAATGTGAGTCTCTGACCTGTATGAAATGAGGCCTAACTCTGTCTTCAACTTTACACCCGGCTGACTTTGTGTAGGGCCTTCTATTGGAAAGAACACAGTCTCTAATGGTTGGCCGACCAGACTCCTGTCTTCCTGACCCAGTTACGTATCAACACTCATGGGCTCCTGGAACTTGAAGTACTCCAGGATCTCCGGTATCTCCTACTGGTCGTGAAGAATCCAGCAAGCTCGGACCCGGTGTCCGGTTAATCAGAGTAGAGGTAAGCTATCAATGCTATTTTCACCTCTGTCACTCTCTTCTTATCCAATCGCCTTTCGTCCTACTCGACCCTCAAACTAGCACACACTGGCAGTACGTGGCTGCTTCTTCTCTTTCTTCACCGCTCTCTAAGCGTCGGCACGCTTGCTCGCTGAACTGAACTCACTTGACTCAGTTCTGACTAGGCTAGAGTGGCTTTCTTTCCACTTGTACTAGCCTCCACACGTGTGAACTAAGCTTCAAGCTGCAGACTTCAGGTTCCTTCTTAAACAGCTGAACACTCTCTCCTGAGCTCTGCTCCGTGTGCTAGACTGCACGCACTCTCTTCCCTCCGAGAGAACTAATCTCCAAGACTAAAACTCTGTGTCTTCACCATCCTTATATACACTCAAAAGGCTCCCTCTGGTGGCTCTAGGGATTGGTGAAGATATGTGTATGCATATTGGGTCCTCTAGTGGTCATTACCTTCGGTGCATCCCTCTGGGAAGTAAGAATCCAGGCACAGCTGGGCTCTACACAAGCTTAGGAAGCTAACCGAGAGCAGTAAGGTTTGAGGCCGGGTGACCAGATTGTCCCAATCTGGATTCTTTAAGGCGTCTCTGAGGTTTCAGTGATGGTCAATAAAGCGGTCCTGTGTTCTTCCAGCCAGGGCCGTAGTCCCCTAAGCTGATCTCCTGTGTAGTCTCACGGACCAGAAAAAAAAAGTCTCTTTATATAGTTCACAACTTGCCTTCAACCAGCATGCAGAAGACATAGAGAGATGTGAATGAGGTCAACCTGCATTGTTTGATTATTGATTATGTACCTTACTTTTCAGACTATAAGACCACTTTTTTCCCCAAAAAAATTGGGGGAAAATGGGGATGCGTCTTATAGTCGGAATATACTTACAAATATTGTGGCGGTAGCAGAAGTTCGGTGATTTTGCAGCGGTCTCGGTACAACGCTGCAGGGCAATGATCACACTCAGTGTGCAGTGGCCTCTGGGAAAATGGCTGCCAGGGCCTGAGCATGCTCAGATTGAGATCTCAGCAACAAGCTCTCGTCCCGAGATCTCGTCTCCCAAGATCTTAATCTGCTGCTATGCCATGGCATCCGGGAAAATGGCCGCCGGGGGCCGCACATGCTCAGATTGAGATCTCTTTGCCGAGATCTCAATCTGAGCATGCGCCGCCCCCAGTGGCCATTTTCCCGGAGGCCAACGCATCGCAGCAATGGATGTGCGGGGGCCTCCCGGCTTTCACAAGATTCCAGCGGAGAGCAATTTTTCGGCACTATGCACACATGTCTATGGGAGTAGTGAGCCTGATCAATATTTTGTACTCTGCACCCATGTCTGTGGGAATAGTGTGCCTAATCAATTTTTTATACTCTTCAACCGTGTCTGTGAGAGTAATGTGCCAAACCAATTTCTTGGCACTCTGCACACCTGTCTGTGGGAGTAATGAGCCTAATCAATATTATGTACTCTGCACCTGTGTCTGTGGGAGTAGTGTGCGTAAACAATTTTTTGTACTTCGCACCCGTGTCTGTAGGAGTAGTGTGCCTAACCAACTTTTTAAACTCTGCACCCGTGTCTGTGGGAGTATTGTGCTTAAAAACAAATAGCTATATTCTGCATCTGTGTCTATGAGAGAAGTGTGCATGAAAGCCAATTGTATTCTACTCTGAGTCTGAGCTCCAAGTCATGCAACAGTGTCATCTGATTTTTGATGAGTCCACTGACTGGGTTCTGTGGCACATCCACCTTACCCTACCCCAGATGTGGAAGAGACTGAGCACACTGATGCACAACCTCTATTTATGTTGGAGTATGGACATGGTTAGGGGATCACTGCAGCACATCTCACAGGATGGCAAAACACTTTTCTGCAGTGTGCAGACCGACAAATAGGGCAGGGGTGAGAAGTGGGTGGAAGGTGATGAGGGAGATGATGAGGTGTTAGGCCTTACATGGAGTAAAAGCCATCCTAGTGACATGAGCAGTTTGGAGGAGGAGAAGGTGGTCATGCTGCCCCAATATTACAGCAAAAGAGGGAGCAGGGTGCAAAAGAACAGCATGCAGCACATAGCCATTACATTAAAAGAACATTAAAACCAGCTCAAAGGAGCTCCCTGGCATGGCATTTCTTCAGCTAATGTGCTGACCGCAAGACACACATGGTTTGTCAGAACCTAAAGCGAGGCATAAGGCTATGTGCACTCGTTGAGGATTTTTCACGTTTTTTTCGCGTTTTTGCGGCGGTTTTCCGTTAAAAAAACGCATGTATTAAGCTTCCTATTAGTAGAATGCATTCTGCAATTTTTGTGCACATGCTGCATTTTTTTCCGTAAAAAAAAGCATAGCGGAAAAAAACGCAGCATGTTCATTCTTTTTCCGAAATCGCAGTGATTCCGCCGCCATAGGAATGCATTGAACTGCTTACTTTCCGCATGTGGGTATGGCCACCATGCGCAAAGTAAGCGGTTCAAGTGTGGATGGTACCCAGGATCTGGAGGAGAGGAGACTCTTCCCTGGGTACCATATCCATGTTAAAATAATAATTAAAATAAAAAAATCATTATATTCTCACCTTCCGGCGGCCCCTTCAGCTTTCCCGCCTCTCAGCGACGCTCCTGGCAACTCCCGTTCCCAGGCGTGCTTAGCGACAATGACCACAGATGACGTAGCGGTCTCGCGTGATGCTACGTCATCTGGGGTCATTGTTGCTAGACATCACTGGGAACTGAACTTGCTGGGAGCATCGCGAGGACCAGGAAGGCTGCGGGGGCCGCTGGAAGGTGAGAATATCACGATTTTTTATTTTTTTGTATTATTTTTAACATTAGATCTTTTTACTATTGATGCGGCATAGGCAGCATTAATAGTAAAAAGTTGGTCACACTTGTCAAACACTATGCGTGACAAGTGTGACCAACCTGTCAATCAGTTTTCCAAGCGATGCTGCAGATCACTTGGAAAACGCTAGAATTCTGCAATCTAATTACGCTTGCAAAATGCTAGTTTTTAGCGGGAATACGCATGCCTCTAAAATGCGTATTTCCCGCGGCAGGGAGGTGAGGGATTGCCGCGGAAATTTCCGCGGCAATTCCCGAACGTGTGCACATAGCCTAAATGTTCTGAACATGAGCACCACCTGCATGATAAAGCATCTAAATTCCAAGCATGATGTGCAGTTGATTACATACCTTAAAAAGCATGACAGAGTACATACCATAAAAAGCCTCCTCCAGCTCCCTCTTTTGTTGCAATCTCAGCCTCTTCCTCTCACTCACGATCAACAGAGCCACCTGACTCCCTTCAAAGAGAGGATGTGACAGCACCACCACAACCATCATCATCTCCACACTGTCCCATGGAAGTGTTCAGCTCTCCATTCCCCAAACCCTCAAAAAAACTAATGGCAGTGTCTGTCCGGTGGTACATTGCACCAAGCTGCCACTACTTTTCCAGCAGGGCCATCCACGGCCTGCATACATATACTGCGGATCATGTAAGGTGTGTACCGCCATCAGTGACAGGATCCATCAGTGACAGGGTCCACATAATACAACAACACATGGACCAGTAAACATGGCCAGGGATGTTACATCTCCCTCACTGACCATTGGGTAAATGTAGTGGTGGACGGCACAGAAGCTGAAGGCGTTCCAGCGCATGTCGTGCCACCAGCAAGGATTGCGGGACATTTATTTGAATGCTACTCTTACTCAGCTTCCTCCACCACCTCCTCATCTGGTCACAGTATAACCAGCACCACCAACTTAAGAGCAGCCAGAGGGAAATGACTGCAGGCTGTTTTGTAACTGTTCTGTTTGTGGGAAAATTCCACACAATGCACAAGAGCTGTGGATTGGGTTGAAACAGAAGACTTATGAGTGGTTGATGCCAGTGAACCTCAAGCTCAGCCTGTTGGTGTGTAATAATGGGTGATACCTAACTGCAGCTTTGGGCCAAGCCAGTTTGATGCACATCCCTTGCGTGATGTATATGCTGAATTTGGTGGTGCACAGCTTCCTTAAAAATTACTCACATGAGTCAGAGCTGCTGCTGGAAGTGCAGATAGTGGGTGCGTTCTTTCAGCGTTCTCACCCTCCTTCTGTTCAACTGTCTGCGCTGCACCATGATATTTGCCTTCCCGTTGACTGCCTCATATGTGATGTAACAACAAGGTGGAATTCTACCTTGCCTATGCTGGAGAGACTGTACAAGCAGCAGCAGGCAATAGTGGAGTTTCAGCTGCAGAATGCATCGGTGAGTCACTCTACAGAACAAAACCACTTTACCACCAATGAGTCGGCCTTCATGTGGACCATGTGTGCCGTGTTGCACTACTTCCAATACTCCACCAACATGGCCAGCGCTGATGATACTATCATAAGTGCTACTATACCACTTCTAGAGGAGAAGGTGGAATAGGAACTCAACCATGGGACAGTTTTGGAGGATAAGAAGGAGGAGGAACAGCGTTCACAGCAAGGTGGCACTCAAAGCAGCTCATGCATTATTGGAGCATAGCTGGGGGATACAGAAGACCCAGACCACACAGCTCACAGGGACAAGGACAGCTTGTTGTTGCCTCTTATTGTTACCACTGCTGATTGCTGGGTGGCCACCGTGTTGAATCCCCATTACAAGGACAACGTACAATCATTACTTTTGTCACTGGAGCAGGATCACAAAATGCATGAATACAAGAGCAAGCTGGTAGAAGCACTACTGGTGGTGTTTCCACCTGACAGCGGTGTGCTCATTGGAAGAACAAGGCAGAGGAAGAGGAAGTTGCGAGTGCAGTTGGCGCACCGCCACCACCTCGGAAGGCAGGGTTAGCATAGCCAAAAAGTGACAAAACTGTCTCAGCAAGCCACAACATCAGGAACCACCATCTGATATCGTACGTATTAGCAGGAAGCAGAGTTGCATGCATGTTGAAAGATTACGTGGCCACATGTCTCCAATCATTAACTGATGGATCTTCCCCATTTAACTTATGGGTCTCCTCATTGAACACATGGCTTGAGCTTGCCTTCCAATGCCTTGGAGGTGCTGGCCACTTCCTTCCCAATCTCTTCCACTTATACCTCAATATGAACCTCCACTTCCTCCTCCACTTGGACTTCCACCTCTTGATTCAAAATTATTTTTTATTGCTTTATTCTATGTCATTTTAAGTCATTTTCCTATCCACATTTGTTTGCAGGGCAATTGTCCTATTCTTACCCCCATTTTGCTTACTTTTGAAGCCCCCTAATCTTTACTACAACCATTTTACTGCCATTTTAAATCACCAAAGTTCGGGTCGCCATGGACTTCTAATGAGTTTGAGGTTAAGTTCGGGTGCTGAACCAAACTTTGAACTTAAGTTCAGATGAACCTGAAGAACCTGAACATCCACTGGTCTGCTCATCCTTGGTGCTGACAGATTCTCATTAAAACTGAGGTTTCAGGTTTATTACCCTGTTGCATTGACCCACGGCATAGGCCGTGTTCAATAACATAATGAATCAAATAAAAAACAAATTTCATAATAATTGTGCACACAGTATTATATTTTTTGGTTTTGTTTTTCATGTATTCAATAAAATGCATTTAATACAAAAAAAATCATTTTTTTGTTATGGAGACTTTTCTCATTATCTTAATTTTTTTGCAGGTGTCTTGTAATATATTGTATATACTCTGGAATGCACTTCCAAGGACAATTCGATGAATTCCCAATACCTACAGTTTTAAGTGTTTCCTTAACATGCACTTTTCTAGACTGACCTATACCCTCACCTCACTAGTGTAACCGTTCCTGTTTTGCTCTTCCAAACTTTTCTTCCAAATCTGGTCCCCAAAGTTATAATACATCACCAAAGAGATCATAAATATCTCTTCACAAATATTTTCTTTTAGCTGTCCACAGAGTGCTGTATCCAAGCATATTAATATAAAGTTGGGTGGAAGGAAAAAGTATGGTAGAAAAAGGTGCACAAGCAACTGGGATAACCGCAGCCTTGAAAGGATTGTTAAGAAAAGGCCGTTCAAAAATTTGGGGAAGATTCACAAGGAGTGGACGCTGCTGGAGTCATTGCTTCCAGAGCCACCACACACAGACGTATCCAGGACATGGGCTACAAGTGTCACATTCCTTGTGTCACCACTCATGACCAACAGACAACGCCAGAAGCGTCTTACCTGGGCCAAGGAGAAAAAGAACCGGACTGTTGTCAGTGCTCCAAGGGGTTGTTTTCAAGGCGAGAATGTTACCTTTAGTAGCCATTCAAGCCCATTTGTGTCAACTTCTCTGCATGTTATCGGGCCAAAATCACCAGAGTATATGAACTTTTTGTCAGGGTCATTTGGATGTTTTGGGTTGTCGTTATGATTTAAAATGAGAAAACACAGTAGTTTGACAATAAATGGCTTCACCCAACCACTAACCATGAGCGGAGAAAAAGTTTTGGTGTTATCATTCATAGTCTCTGAAAAAAGGCCAAGAAAGCAAAAGTTCTGCCGGGGTATGTAAACTTTTGAGCACAACTGTATCTAATCTTCTCTGACTGTCATCTGATTTAAAGGAGGTGTATAGATGAGGGAATCCTAAATGTGTATGCTGCGCTATGCTTCAACATGGCTGTAAGAATTTTCAATCCAGGGTAACAGGAAAGGTCTTCCCCATTAACCAATTTCTGAATTGTAGCACAACCTTTGCCATCTATTTATCGGAGTGTGGCTGTGTCCTTTAATACATGGGACGTACAGCTCAGCAGGTTCATAATAGTATGAACAAGCATAGGTATAACATAAAAAATGAAATAGCAGACCATAGCATATCCAGGCATTTTTTAATAAATCACCAACAAATCCTGATCGTTTATATCTTGCCCTTTTAGAGAAGATTGCAGAGATTACTTCTGACTGCCTTCAAAGATTAAAGGTATATTCCTGACTTTATAAAAAGCAAAACTTGTACGCAATCATTAACAGGCAGGTAATTGCAGCTTACCTGCCTGTTGTATAAAGGTGCTATTTTTCTGTGGCACACGGCGGTCACATACCGCTCATGCCTGGGATTCAGTTGCCTCTGATGATGTGATGGGGTGTAACTTCTGACGTTGTTCTGATTGACAGCCCGCTCCTGCAGTTTAGCAGTGGAGATCCGGTTGTCAATCAGAATGACGTCAGAAGTCCTGCCCTGTTGGCAGAAGACCTGCCTCATTTGAAAAGAAGCCTCCGCTCTGCAGATGTGATGTCAGCAGAGGCTTCTAAATCTCCGGCATGAGCGGTATGTGACCACTCTGTGCCGCGAAAGAACGCAGCAGGGCAAAACAGGCAGGTAAGTTGCAATTACCTACTAGTGATGAGCGAGCAGTAAAATGCTCTGGTGCCAATAATTCGGTCAAGCAAATTGGAATACTCAGGTACTCGACTCGAGCAACGACCCCAATGTAAGTCTATGGGAAAACCGAGCATTTTTTGCCGCCATACCCCCAGGGTGTACTTTTAAAGTCTAAAAACGTCTGTAAATGATGGAAACATTGCTCAAATGACACGGGAACATCATGGAGAATGCCCCTGGAAGCATTTCTGACTCCGAGGTAACAGCTGTGAACAATGTTGTCAAAGTCTTACGCCATTTTTACAGGCGCACCAAAAACATACAAAAACGAACCCAAAATGGATTTTCCAGGGAAATATGTCAAGAAACATCCTTTCCAGGCTAATGACTTTTATATAAGGCAAAATAATTAACCCAATGTAAAAATGTTCCTCCACCACTTTCTCTATGTTCACAAGTTGTGTTTTTGATGCGTTACCATTGCTTTCAAACAATACAAATGATTTCACTGTGAAATGTCATTGTAGCATTTAACAACCTTAGCTGGCCATGTAGTATGTGATACATCATCAGACACATCTTGTTTCATTTATGAAGGAGGGACTCTTAACCCCTTTCCTACATTTGACGTACTATCCCGTCCAGGTAACCTGGGCCTTAAGTCCCAGTGACAGGATAGTATGTCATACACGNGGAGGCACATCCAGCGTCCAGACTGAGCGAGCTCCCCTCCCGGACACTCCTCTTGTGTCTGGACTCAGATCCAGACTGAGCGAGCTCTCAGTCTGTGTTCCCAGACACCTACTTCTGGCTTCCTAATTATCACTTGAGTGGCTTCAGGTTTTAGCTGCAAGCGTGTACTGAATGGAAGGTGTAGTGACCTTTCTCCACCACTAGTTTTACCAAGCCATACATTTCCCTTATAGCAGTCAGCAAAGTACCTGGGTGAAATGTACACCCGATTCAACACATATCCCTTCACTGTCTCACATATCCCCCCCCCTCTTCTCCAGACCGGAGGGCTGGTCAACAATCCTAAAGAGACAGTGAACTCCGGACAAGTCATGGCCATCATCAGCTTCATCTTCACCTGAAGCATGGCCATCATTAGCTTCATCTTCACTATTGTCATCTGTATCTTCATCAGCTCCATCTTCACCTGAAGCATGGCTATCAGCTTTATCTTCACCTGAAGCATCCGCACTACCCTGTACCCTCCCAGGCCTATGCTCTCTGCGGGCCTCGGGTGTCCTGCACGGTTTCAGCTTGACCTTAGTGCCGGGCTCAGTTTGGGTACAGTGCCTCACCAGAGAAGTATGACCAGGCACGTCAGAACACGTCTGCTGATTCTTCCTCAGAAACTCTCGTACTTCCTGTTTTTGGTTCACTGACCCTGTGTCACCAACTATCACAGGAGGTATAGGGGTTTTTGCACCTTTCTCTAATTCCCCCTGAACCTTCTTTAGCACATCTACTTTCTTAAATATCAGTTGATTCATAAATTCTATTTCACAGAACTTAAGCTCCTCTGCTATGGTCCCTGACCATATTGAGCCACACTGTTCAAACGATTGGCACTGTAGAGGGAGCTGATCGTTTTTCTTTTGCAGTACACATAATTCATTCTCTAAGTCTTCAGCTGAATTATAATGTTCTACCGTGACAGCAGCATTCTTATATAGAGCCTTAAACTTATTGAGCAACATTTGCATTTGAGAATTTAACTTGACATGTTCAGTTTCACGTAAAAGTGCATTTTCCTCCTCCATCATGCTGGAATCACCAGATGGGGCAATTTTCTGCATCCTTTGCAACAAATCCATATTCTTTTCTTTCTTCTCATTCAAAATTTCAGTACACCCAGCTAGTTCATCCACTTCTTGTACAGGGTCACTTTGCATAAGACACAGAGCTCTTACTTCTTTCTCCAGAAGATCCACATCTTAGTGTCACAGTATCTCCTCTTATTATATAAAAAACAGCTT
>VIAB01005018.1:92556-103986 GCA_009801035.1 Oophaga pumilio | reverse complement strand
AGTAGTAGCAACAGGTCCCCTTTTAAATAAGTTTCCCCACTAAATACATGTATCATTTATCAACAGGATAGATAATAAAGGAATTAATTCCTAACCGATCCTGAGAACAAGCATCCTAAATTTCCCTTTATGAATTGAGAAGTACTGTGAATGCGTGATCTCACTCCATTCACTTCTATGGGATTAATGGATAAAGCTTTTCCATCAGCCTCATAAAGGCAAATAGAGCAATGAAGGCGCATTACTGCTCTATTTCCAAGGGGACACTGGGACGCCTGTTTTCAGGATCGGTAAAGGACTTAGCAGTAATCATATATTCATCGCATGTCCTGTGGATTAAGAGGGTCATCCTCTTTAAAAGGACCTGTAGTGCGCATGCATGTCACCACCACTTAACCCTTTTATATTTAAAAAAAAAAATATGGCTACCACCAGCAGCCACTGGAGGGCGCTCAATGTATACAGTAAGTGTCTGAGCTCCCCCTAGTGGTGGTTGCAGCTAGCCACTCTTTTATCATTGAACTCTACGTCTTTGAATGGGATTTTGGAACTTTGTATCGGTAAAGTAAAGCCCTGACCACTAAACCTATACTATGAATATTAGATCTAGGGATTTAGATTAAAAAAAATGGCATTTAAGCTTTAAGGCAGGGCATTCACTTTAAATTTGGAATAACTAAGAATCAGGATCTGCTAACATCTGACTTCCATTGTTTGTCTAGTTTTTATGCTTTTGTATTAGCGGAGCGTTCAGTGTCATCGTCTAGGTGTCATTACTCTTTGTGCTTTCCCTGTCATTGCTCCTACACACAGATCACATTTCAATCAAATGCAGCAAATGGGGACAGAACAATGGGGCCCATTTATCATTAGCGTGGTGAGAACCACGATTTACAAAGGAAAAACAAGACATTAATTTGTCGCAAGTTTCACAGAAGTCATCACTTAATATATTTGCTGCAACCCACGACCTCGTGAAAACATAACGATGCCGCCTCAATCAAAATAAAAACTGCGTATCAGTCCAGTATGGAAGTACCCCTAAAGGGCAACCATTTGATCCATATAATGATCCTTTTATATATACATAAAAAGATAAAAATAAATTAGAAATCTTGCAATTTTCAAGGGGGCCCTGGGGCTTTTATAGACTCCTACTTAATATGTTTTCAGGAAGAGTTTTCAGCAGTTTCCTTATCAGCAGAGGCAGGATTACAGTGATAGGCCACACCTCTATAGACAACTAATAACACAAGATCCACCAATCATAATAAGCAATATCACATCTCCCCTGCACCACCTTGCTTCACAATGACCTTTGCACACGCCCATTAGATGCATCCATACAAAAGATAGGGTCGGGGGTCTGATCATTTCTGCTAATGTACATGTGTTGTTTCCTGAAACAACAAGAAGTTTGAGTCTAAAAAAGCCTCAGAGTTCTCAAGTATAAGATTTCAATTTTTTATATTACACATTGTGATATAGAAAAAAGTTCCAATATTTTTATTTATTTTTTTAAATACATGGAGCGCAAAAATCTGACTTTAACAATAGATCCTTTTCTGATATTCGCTTCCTTTTAAGCTGGTCACAAAGCACCCAGCTGGCGGGTCCAGATTGGAAACCCAGTAGCAAGTGTTACATTTCTCTGCAGTGCCACCGCAGGAGAAATGAGGTATTACATCATAGAAATGCAATGATAGGGCATGTCACAGTGTGTAGAGTCCTGAGCAGGGCTTTGTCTGTAAACTTTAAACTATATAATGGTTGACAACACCTCTAAGACATAGAATGCTTCGGGCAGAGATCTACATAGTGAAAATGTGGGAGAATCTTTTTGTGAATTCATTGTGATGTCTATAGAGAATCTTTAAAGGGGTTCTCCAGGCTTGAGGTCCAAGTTTGCAGTCACTCTGTGACAATAGACTCGTGAATTCTCACAATGCGCTGTAATGATTCTCTGGTGCTAAGAGCGGGTGGGCACGTGACCACAAGTATGCGATTTGCAGACATGCGATCACATGCTGACTAGACGTGTGTGAATACGTCTAGTCAGAATGTGGCTGGAAGTTTGCAATTAGCCCGCCCCAGCAGCGGAGAATCCAGACAGCATGCCCTGTGCACACTGTTAGGATTCACAAGTCTGCAGTCACAAGCCAGGACAACCCCTTTAACTCATCTTGACTTAGAAATGATCCCCCAAGGACTGGATAAAATATTATGGCCAAAAATTACAATATAAGTATTGCTCACATATAGGCTGGTAAGTCCTTTGAAATCGTCTTTTTTGATTTCCATAATTTTGTTATTCTGTAGATCCAGGAGGGTGGTGTCCTTTGGAATATTTTTGGGCACACTGGTCAGACCTAAAATGAAGGCAAACGTTGTTAAAACAACTCATAAGATCTGTGACTTTGTAAATACATTACAATCATTGGTTCCACCATTAGATGAGTGTTGGCTGGACGTGCCGATGACCATCTGAGGTTTATGGGGACCTCCCAACTATCCCACCAATAGATGATATCGTGGGATAGAAGGATCAGTCAGTTGGAATACCGACAGCGTCTCCTTTTGTTTTTTGAGGAGATAAGTTGCAGACAGAGGTGTCTGGTAGCTGCTTTTTCCTCTCCGCCCATTGAAAACACATGAACGCTCACCTGAGCCAACTCAGGGAAGGTAGAGTCGGGAATAGAGAGAAGGAGTCGATTGGGCAAACTTCAAATTCACATGTTCACTCGAGTTTTCCTTATTTAATGTCCCTTATTACGCTGCAGGGTCTTTCCAGACCCCATGGCATAGTAACGGTAAGTTTAAAAAAATAAGAAAAAATCCTTATTCTCCCTTTATCACTCACCTTTCCGGCCCCTCAGCTCTTCACCGTCACCCTTGTGGTCCTCACCTCATCTTGAGATAACCCCAGCTCGCACTGAAATCTTCTGGCTTTGATGAGACCTGGGAGGATTCTGAGGAAGGTCACGGTGTGATGATGCCATGGCATGCGCATTGACCCTGTGAACACATGCGAAGAACCGTCCCAGGCCTCATCAAAGTCAGAAGTCCTAGCCCAGCTGGAGAGGCTTGGGGATTTCAGCGCAAGTGGAGGGAATCTAAAGATGCGCTGAGAAGTGCCGGAGAGTTGAGCGTTAAGGTGAGTTTAAACATTTCTTTTTATTTTTTATCATTTTGATGGCCTTTTACAGTTCAGAAAAATGGTGACCAAGAGCCTCCATTTTCTCAGTCTGCGCAGAAGTGAATTACAACAAAAGAAAAAAAATACACATTTTGGTGAATGCAAATTTTTGTAAAATTTGAGTCAATTTCAATTCCACTTGAATTCATTTGTGATCTCTGTGCATGGAACTGGTGGACTTTATCAATCGAATGCTACTGAGCTGATTCCAATCCCCTGTGACTACACCTGGACTACGGTAATTTACAACAGTCCGTAGTCTGGATGCTGTTTGCAGATGGTAGATTATCCACAGGGAATTTAGAGGAATTTCTCCATAAGCCAAGTTAGTATTTTTGGCTCTCCTCCAGAGCTGAAGGAAACGTACAGCATCATTTTAAAGATTCTTTCTGATATTGAAGTTCATCTATTGTTTTTTTTTTTACTTTTTTTAAAAGAAAATCTTGCAGACGGCCATATGGAAGCATATAATATTAGTGCTTGTTTGTCAAAAAGGTGGAGAACATAAAGTGATATCCATAGACACATCTAGATGGTGGCGTATTTACATGATGCATCGCCTTCTGGAGGCACATAACCAGCAGGCTGATAACTATGTCTGTATAGAAGTATTATATATGCTGTCATCTTATAGGACAGCTTTACTTATTAGCGACTTGTTGAATATAATGAATTTTTAAACAACCGTCGTTTCAAGCAAAGAAACCAATCGAACATGAGATGGCTCTTTATAATTTATGACGCAGGTATCTAAAGTTAGGAAAGGGTCAGTGGCAGAACTGCTATTCCAACAAACAGTGGGAAAACAATTGGAAGTAAAATTGATAATTATAAGTTACTTGCAGTCATTATAGTCATTTTCTAAGCATCAGTGGCAGCTGCTACGAACCTGTCTTAGCTCCAGGGCAGGGCCCGGTTCCCTTGTCTCTCAGCAGCCGCCACCCTTTTCTGTGGTTTACATCGGGTTTCACAAGATGACCAACGAACTCCAGTGACATGATGAGAAGGCCTTTTAAGGCCAACTCACACACCCATGTGTGTCTCAAAGCAAACCCATGTGTTCACCCTGACGGGCGACTTAGTGAATCCAAATCACACAGTGATCCCTAATATCCCAGCTGTTCCATGTGCTATTTAGCAAGTCTCGCCCACCATACCAACACCTTAGCTCCGTGTTGTCTCCCTTACCTGCGGCTCAGAGCATCCACCTAGCCAGGTGAGCCCATAACAGCTCCTACCAGACGCCATATTAACATAAGGGATGTTCAGGAGCAGAGCTATAGGGAGAGCATAGGTTACACTTATTTCCAAGTCCTAGTGTCTAAGGGGAACCATGCTGCCTCAATAGAAGACACCAATGTTTTAACATGACATTGTAGATCTGGGGCTCAAAAGGCTCAAGATGCCCCGAGAGCAAGAGCATACAAAACATGAAGGCAGACTATATGGTTCTTTTGGGGCTTTTGGGAAGAGTAGGTTTGGTCTTGGTTTGTCCAATACATATGGTAAAAACTTGTGAAGGACTTTCCTTCTACTCGCTAACTCTTCTGGAAAAAATGGGAGACCTTCAAAACTCCTTGTAGAGTTTGGCAAAAGTCTCTTGAAAGATATACAGTCTGGGAACTCGGATCTTGGCTGCTCTCTTTGCAAACCATTTTACAAGGTCTACCCATGACTTCTTCCAAAATCCTGCAAGTATACCTACGGAGGGACTGGGCGAAGAATCATTCGATGGATCATAAAAAGAGGAAACCAACACCAGGTGGCAAAACTTAGCCCCATACTAAGAGTCCATTTTGATCTTTATTATGGCGTTTCCTCTCTTCCCTGATTATAGTTACTGTAAGTATTAGTACATATTATTTTGAGTGTTGTGGACTCTTTCTCATATATAGTTTGACTTTTTCCAGAATTTTTTTTCCAGCCAGCCCAGTTCCGATCTGAGAACACAGATATGAACGTATGACATATCCTTGACAACTTGACTGATTAGTAGATCGTCCATCTTACATTACCCATCCATCATCCGTCAGTATGACTTCTATTACCTGGTGCATACTTATACAGTTATGTAATGAATATCTTAAAGGACTGAGAGGTTAATTCCCAAGACTCAGATCTCATAGTGGGAGTCTGGTCAATGTCTAGTTTATGAGAGCGGACCTCTGACGTAAGCGTCCTGCACTCCTTCACTCGACATATTGGGTGTCCCCCTCCTGATCCTCATCATGGAGTAGGCAGTACATAACCCCCAGTGGTGGGCACATTTGGAAATGGTTATATAAAGTGATGGGCGACGTTGAGAAGCGTCTGCTTCAAGGTGGATTCTGTTACCCGGCTGCCGGATGTCTGGGAAGAAGCCCATGTTATTCATAGTAATTGTACTCACACGGATGATGCTTGTACCTACTTTCCTTGCACCTCACTAGCCGGCAGAGTGACGCAGATACATGGAAGATCTTTGAAGACATTTTCCTCCTTTCCTTAACCAGCTCTTTACTGTAAATTAGTTCTAGACTTTCCTACTTATTTATTGCAGATTGGAAAATAGGTTGGGCCACTCCTTATTTTACCCTTAAGTACTTTTTGGGCTGTGGAAATTACCTTTTACACAAAGGAGTTATTCAAGACTGTAAACAAGGCTTGATTTTTATTTAAAGACAGCGTCACTCGTCTCTACGGGTAATGTCTGTAACACTAGACACAGTCCATAGACTGCACAGTTTTTGGGAAAAAAATAGACTTTTTTTTCTGTATTCTTGTGCAATCACTTACACCATCCCCCTAGTGCATTCATTTCTCTTTTTTAAACAGCACCCCAAATTTTGTGATTCTAAATATTCAACTGCGTTACCTAGGGGTGCATGTCTTTTACATGCAACCTTTGCATCTGCACTTTGGCCCTGTAGGCAAAGCCAGCCCACGATTACACAGAGTATGTCTGCTTCTCTACTGAGCGGCCACCACACTGCTCCTAACAGGCCACGACCGATGTCTGCGAGAACCAAAATGTTGGCCATCTTGTAAAGCGTGGTTTCCACTAACATGACATCAATAACATTTTCTTCTAAGGTGTGCCGTGGTTTTTCGTGCATTATTGTTAGGATGTCTATTCTACCATTGAGCACCACCATTAACCAGAAGTGCCAACCATCAGCTTTCCCAACTACATGACCTCGTTTTATCTACTAGACAGTATATCATGGCTACATTAATGATGTGAACCTAAAATTCTCCGTACAATTTGGCACTTTTGGTGAAAAAGACTTATGAGGGAGGCTATGACAACCTGCTTCCGAAAGGTAGCAAGAAATCCACAAACTGTTGTAGCGCCTGCCCTGGTCCAGTGCCTCTCTCCTGGCCTCCATCGTTGTCTTCTCTGTTTTCCACAACAATATTTACCGGTATTGGCTTGATTACATCACTATGGTGGGTCATAAATCATCATACACCGCCAGACCTCACTGGAGCTTCAAGTTAGTGTTGTTGCAATTGTTCTGTGTACCACACTCCAGATCCAGATACTCTCTGGCCTTTCTCCTTCAGAGTTATACCTGGTACCTTCTTTCTGGACACATTGATATTGACTTCTGTTCCATCTCCTGTTAATGTCTTGTTCCTTCCCTGATCCTTCTGTACGATTATGACTACTTCCCCACCATTGGCTTTTGGCTTATCTGTACCACCGCCATATCACTGCCTGGCGTCCTTAACAATCAGTGATTATTTGAGAGGGCCAACACCTGGAGATGCAACTAGAGAAGTCTATTCCTCCATGAGAGTGTTAACGGGGTATTCCCATTTCAGACATTTATGTCATATCCACAGGCTGTAGGTCCTGAATCAGGGATCTTAAGAAGTGGGCTTCATCATACACAGCTGTGAATGTAGCTGAAACTTTTTGCGTGGAGATTTTCAGAACTCCCATAGAACTAGGTGGTTATGGTGGCTCACGGCAGGTATGGACTATCAGACATTTATGGCTTATATTGTCAATATATCATACATTTCTGAGATGGGAAAGCCCTTTTATGGGTGAATAAAAAGAGTCTCAAAGACTCTACATCGAGGTTCATCCACATCAAACCAGTTGTGACATTAGAGGTTGACCTTCATCACACGTGTTCTTTCTGCAGTCTGTGTCCACCTCTGGGGTCATCGTGATGTGAGAGTGATATGAATAAGTTTAACAAAACCATTTTTGTGATAATGAGAAGGATCTCTGTCCCCCTTTGTTTTGTTCTAGGACATAATAACCATGATATTTATCAGGTTAAGGGAGTATGTATCTTTAGAGGTATCCAAGAGGTAGCTCTTGTAGGTCCTAATGGTTCCAGGTAGAAAGGTTCAGCTCAATTAACCACTTTCACTTCTTATAAGGTCCGCTGAACCTGTCTATGATCTTCTCGCTCCACAAGCATAGCAATTCTTGCAAACATGAACCTACAATGTAAACTTGCGCTTCATTATTCTTCTACGGTAAATGGGAAGAATGGGCAATGAAACAGCCAAAACTTTCAGGATAGGAAGGCTTGGTTGTACAAGGGTAAAGGGCAGAGGAACAGGGGAGTTATTATAGTGGATACAGGAGCTGCAGTTAGTCCCGTTCCCTCGAGATTAGGGGAACCCAAAAGGTCCAGTTGGCCCATATGGAACCACCAACCGCATTAAAGATCTTTGCTAGTTTTGCCCCATAGCAACTGACCAACACCATTAAAGACCTGTGCTAAGTTGGGAGATCTGTTAGAGGTTACACCTTGGGGCCCATAAACTTCAAGTATTCACCAATGCAAAAATGTAACTCAAAGTTTTCAGGGCCCCAAAGCAAAATGAATAAAAGGACCGTTCACCTACCATGTGCCATTTTAAATACTCATGACCTCAGATACTAGGGACACTAGTCCAGGATTATAGGGCTCAAAGGGCTCACACCTGGGTGTCGAATTGATGAACATATTAAGATGTTACTTCTGGCTCCTCCTCTAGGCATCATGGAGCATGTGCAGAGTAAATAAAAAATAAATATTTTGCAGCTGGAGATTAAGTATTATGACATTTCCACTGCAAAAAAAAAAAAGAATCGTCTTCTTTAACAAAAATTAAAAGTTCCACTACTCCTATGTATTTTGGCAGTCGCAACAAATTCATGGAAAACTCTGCACATGTTTGATGATCCATCCATTGGCAGTTCCCCTGTGATACTTCTTGTCATGAGGAAGCCCCCTGATCTCAGACTGAGTCTACGAACACTTTGAGGAGGAGATAGACATTCCACAGTCAGTGCCAGCATGCCATTCCCGGGGGATCCCTTCACAGACGAATATTTCATTGTGTCAATGAAATGAGATAAGCACAAATCTCCATTACATCATTGGGTTTTGAAAAGTCAATCTGTCCAATGCAAGCAAATACGCCAGCATTTAAGGACAGCGGCATGTCCGTGGATGCATCTACGGTGAATAATGAAGCACTATTGAAAATAGTCTTGATTAAAAATATGATTATTTTGCGTACGCAGGTTCTTTGCAGACTTCTGTCTAGTCTGATCCTTCAGCCGTGTCCCCACATATCTGTCCTCTAGTTGTAATATATAGTAAGTTACAAGAAATAGGGGACAGATTAAAAGAAGTAAGACTGCAGGATCAGACTACACAGGGTTTGTTTGCAGTCTGTTACCATGGAGACAAATAGAAATTTGTTTAAAGGAGTTCCACTATGATCTTAAACTGCACTCAGAGGTGTTACATTTTAGGAGTTGGTCCCATTTGGCGCATTTTGATAGAAAAAAAATCAAACTGTGCTTTGCTCGTCATCTCTAGGTAAAATTCTTGGTCCCTGGGCGCAGGTTTGCAAAAAAAAACACTCTGCTTTACTCGACATCCCCAGGTCCACTGTGAGTCTCCGCCACTGCTCCCGGTGTCTAGTATTGGCTGTAGTGCTGAGTCACGTCCACAGCCAATCAGTGAGATCGGCAGTCCTGTGAGGGGCATTCCGTCTACACGGGCGGAGCTGCTGAGCTTACTGATTGGCTGCCTCACTGTCTACAAGATGTCAGCCATCCAGCCTATACTGGACATTGGGAAAAGCAGCTCAGACTCACCAGTGGACCAGGGGAGGGTGAGTAAGGATCATGTTTTTTATACCACATTATAGTCGGGGGAAAATTTTCTGAAAGGGGACAAAACCTTTAAACTCCAGTTCTCTAATGCCTAATCCCAAAAATCAATACTTTTCCTCTGCTAAAACCCTGCTTAAGGAGAACAGAGGTTCACAAAATAAGTAATAAGTACACAATCACTGGTAGCCCACCGATCAAGAAAATTGGGGTGCCATGTTTCTACCAAAATGTGCTGCACCGCATCATCCAATTTCTACGGGTCCTAGCTCTGTGCTCCCATAGATTTTGAAAACAGCAGCCCCACATGGCCAACCATCGGTCCATTCAGACTGGAAACATGGGACCCCATTTTTGTGATCTGTTGGACCACTGAGCAAACAATCGGACACGTATCACCTCTCCTGTGGGTTATATGCTGTGGATGGGCAGTAAGAGTCAACTTTTGGCTCTCCCTCTTTAATTCTATCCATGCTTATTGCCAAAGGGGCTACATGAGCAAAAAAAAACGTCTTTTTTTTTAGCTTTTTCAGTGGAAGCATTTTCAAATTCCAATCTCTCAGCTTGTAACTATCATAGACATTCCGGTGCTATAAATCACTGACTCTTTCCTCCAGACCCCCAGCGCTATCTGAAAACTCTTTAAGGAATCCGCTGAAAGATTTTTCGTCTGTCCCTTAAGGCCTGGCAGGAAGTAGTTCAAAACTGTAAAACTGTGTCGACATACATATTATTTATTCTTAGTTTTGCAGGACAAAGAAGCCAATACTAAGAAACCTCAGCCATTTAAAGGGTAGCTCCATAATAAATAAATATTACCTATATTGCTTATGGCTTGCCTTACTTTCTCTATGTGGATGTTATACATAAATGGGTGTTAAATATTAAAAACACTGTAGTAAAAGAATTAAGGCGTTTCCCACTGTTAGGGCTCATACCCATCAGCATAAATAAAATCGGTCCGATGTTGTTCCTGAAAAGTCGGACGAGTGTCATGCAACTACAATGCGATTTTTATCACCTAGCATCTGAATCACATCCGTATGACATGTGTATACAACCCGTATTCAATGCGATTTTAACATGAGCTTTTACATAGAGGAATTCTCTGTCATTTAGAGATAGTTTTCAAAGTAAATATTACTGAGGCCCATGTCCCCCTGTAGAAGACCAAAAATGATAAACAACCATATCCCTCACTTGTCCGACAAGAAGATAATCCATTTGTCCCTTGAGGAGTCTAACTCTGCTACATCTATATGCCTTGCTTAACGGTAGCATGATGCGATCGTTAAGCCTGGCATCAAGCAGAAACATTCAGCAGCACATGCTAGTGCATCATCTGTGCCGCTCGGTGCCATGAGAAAGGTGAGTAGAGTTCACAGGCAATGAACTCCATTCACCTCACTGACATCAGCGGGAGAACTTTCCTACACTGCTCGCGCTAATGTCAGTTAGGTGAACAGAGTTCTCTGGCGGTGAGCTCCACTCACCTTTCTCATGACACCGCGAGGCACTGAAGATGCGCTAGAACATGCAGCTCACTGCCTCTGCTTGATGCCAGGCTTAATGGTGACATTATGCCACCATTAAGCAAGGCAAATAGATTGAGCAGACCTAGACTCATGAAGGTATAAATGGATTATCTTCTCGTAGGATAAGTGAGGAATATGGTTGTTTTTTTTTAATTCTTTTACAGGGGACATGGGCATTGGAGGATTATCTTCACATCAGACAGGTGAGGGATATGGTTGTTTATTATTTTTGGACTTTTACAGGTGACTTGGGCTTAAGTGGATTAGGCATAAAGTTAAGTATCTTTATTTTATTTTTATTTAAAATAAAGGTGTCAGTGTCTTTATTTCAATTAAAGGACTTAATTCTGGGTGTTTTTTTATTTACAATATGACTATGGGTTAGTAATGGGGGCGTCTTATAGAAGCCACTCCATTTCTAATTCCAGGGTTTGATGTCAGCATGCAATACAAAGCTGACATCAACCCCGATACTATGAATCAACTTGCCAATGCACTATAGGAAATGGGAAGAGTGGAGGCTAAGCGCCAGAATTGACACATCTTATGGATGCACCATTTCTGGGGTGGCTGAGAGCTGATGT
>VIAB01005018.1:28105-38212 GCA_009801035.1 Oophaga pumilio | reverse complement strand
GTTAAATTCCTGCAGGATCGGCCATGCCTCTCTATAGCCAGGTGGAGATAGCAGGGACATGCAGCAAAGTTTGCAAGTGCTGTATGAGAACTCAGCACAGCAGCCTGACACAGGGAGGAGCAGCGTGTGAGTGAGTAGGGCTGCCCTGAGAAGGCATGAGAGTTGCCAGCGTGACACCAACATTAGCTCCCACTATGTATAATGGACCCCCACATTAGTTCCCACCCTGTATAATGGCAACATGATTTGCTCCAGTGCTGTATATTGGCCCCCATATTAGCTCTCACGCAGTATAATGGTCCCCACATTGGCTCCCACGCTGTATAATGGCCCCACACTAGCTCCCACGTAGTATAATTGCCACACATTATCTCCCACGCTAAGTAATAGTCCCAACATTAGTTCCTACCGTGTATAATGACCCCATATTAGCTCCCACTCTGTATAAAGGCCCAAACATTAGCTCAGACGCTGTATGATGGCCGGCACCATGTATGAGGTGCCCCTACAGTAGTCCCTACAAAGTGCGAGGGGCCACCAAACTTTGATGCCCTACAGTTACACAACTTTTTATCAAAATAAAAAACATCATATACTCATCTAATCCATGATCCCGACGAGCCCTCTGGCAAAGCACTGGTGGACCAATGTGCTGATGTCACAGTGCTGATGCATGCACAGGACATGAGTTCCAGCGTGGTGCATTGACGTAATTGTGCGCCAGTACTCTGACTTCTACTTCTTCTCAGAAAACATCTTCCCGATCATTCCCCAATAAATAAGACCATAAAAAGTAGCCTGCTTGTACTATCACAGCCAATATGATGTTTGCTAGTATGACATTGACAATGTTGACCAAACCATGAAGGTTCCTGGTGACCAACAATCTGTAGATTGCTTAGTGATCACAACAAACTTGACGTCCCTCTCCATTACAGATATGTACTTTCTTATCAAAACTAAAATATTATTTGGACTCTCGGATAAAAAAAACCTCATATGCTGCCTACAAATCAATTGATATCGTATTTACAATGGCAGAAAAGTGATTTCAACAGGAAATATCTCGTAGACAGCGGTTTATGGGCTGTGGGTTGTAGCAATGAAATGAACAATATGGGGTTTCAAGCACTTACAAAGGGTGGAGGTTCTGAAAAGTTAGACCTCCCAGGTGGAGGTTTATCTGACAGCATTGCTGTAAAACTTCATTGATTTAGTGTTATAGACCCAATTAAAGAGCTATAATATAGTAATCTCTAGTGATATACGCTACTGGAATTACTAACGATATGTAATCATAGGTGGTAATAGTGGTAAATGAGCTTTACTGAAACTTTTACTATCATGATGCATATGGCTCAAGTTAAACTCGTGATACCCATTAGATGAAAATTAGGCAAAATGACCAATTTTGGCCAACAACTGTCTGCCAAAATGGTGATCTGCAAGTTCAGCTTGGCATGTTAATGATCAGATTGCGCATACGTTTGATCCATGGTGATCAGCCTGGCATGTCAATGGTCTGATTGTCCATATGTATGATCCATAGTGATCAGCCTGGCATGCCGATCGTCAGATTGACCATACATTTGATCCAATGTACTATTGATGGGCTAGATGGTGGCCAATCACAGTCTAGGATGTACGGCAAATGTTAAGTCTCCACAATGGAAATAAAAGAGCCAAAATGACCACAAGTGAAGCAAGAATTGAAATAATTTGTTAAATAACATACTTCTTTTAAATCCCAACACATCAATCTCTTGCTAGTCTGCAGACTCAATAGGGTAGTCATTGAGTGGAGCAGGCTGCGACGAGAGGTGGTGAGTTCTCCTTAAAATGGAAGTTTTCAAACAGAGGCTGGATAGACATCTGTCTGAGATGGTTGAGTGAGTCCTACATTGAGCAGGAGGTTGGACACGTTGACCCTGAAGGTCCCTTCCAACTCCAACATTCTATGATTCTACGATATATAACTGGGATTCAGACTATCATTGTGAAGATTAGATCAACTATAAACATAACCCCATGTACCGACCATATATAATTTATGTCTTAAGAAGGATGGACTCATTACCTCCAAAACAAGTTCCAACACAGAAAAATGAGTCGCGTCGTTATAAAGTTATTTGAAAAGAACGTGTTTTTATCGTATATATCCTATAGTATTCTAGTACCCAAGAAGACAAACATTTTTGTTGCGAGATTGGCTCAAATTCATGCAAGGACCATACTATAAAGCATGATAGCTTCGTACAGATATCAAATTCTGTAAAATGTGCCAAGATGGAGAATTCCTTTAATTTTAGTGCTGAAAGTATATGTTGCAGATTCCATGAGTATTTGGACATCATTTGCACCCCTGACAAAAAAAAAATGGTACATCAAATCTATGTGAGATCCTGTGGTTTCTCTGCTGGTGGTTACTGGAAGTGTCAATCCTTCCCAAGCACTTCCACTGTCTCATTCATACACTGGAGAAGTTCCTCAAGGAGAATCTCTGCAGCCCTTTCAGAAAACTGCCAATTGTACCCGCAGAACAATGTACCACATGAAACCCAGCTGCATACCAATGAAGAATACTCTATTGACTACGATTATGACTCTCTTCCACCATATCCCTAATGCTGAGCTGCAGGGGAATACTGTCTGGTTGAATATCTGATAGAAGATAAAAATTCAAGAATTTCCAAAAGTTCTAAACAAGTTTAAAGTATTTAGAAATTTGTATTTGGGGACAAATCGGAATTTTGGAGGACAATTAATATGGACATGTCAAGAACAAAGTTCCTACTACTCAACATAATGGACTTCAATCACGATAGAAGAAAGTTGTACTGTACCTTGCTCTCTTTATGGTCCCTTCAGATAAAGTTTTTCTTCTTTATTCTCTACAACTTTGAACGCAGTTTCCAAAAAGGCTGTCTCTGCCTCGAAAGTTTATTGTTCCTCGACCCTTATGCTTCTTGACTTCCAATTCTTGTGTTTTAAGAAGGAGGCTCCCACCCTGCTTGCCCCCCTTAGTCCGACTGACTGGACTGGTGCTGTTAGCTGCAGGGTTTTGTGTGTGAGGTTTAAGGATGTAATTTCCTTGCAGACAGCACAGCACTCGATGCTCGGATTGCATTTACCTCCTCCTCCCCTTCTCCAGATATAATACATGTAAACGACTTGAGGTTTCAATGACATGTGGCTTTTATCATCACACCTGCCAAAAAATACCAAAAAAATATCCCTCATCTGCTGCTCTATCTTCCTCCAAATGTTTTTCCGCAATGAAAAATATCCTAAGGAAAAAAAAAATAATAAAACCCATTCCTTGTTTGTTTTTCTTTGATTATAGTGAATGTCAGGCTGTTTACAGACACTATTCCAAGACTACGTAATAGGGTCTGTTTGTAGATGGCGCTGAGATATTGAACACACGTGGAGCCAAGTGGGCCTGAAACCGTCGTGATGTGGTCCTTTTTTGAGGCTTAGTTCCTTATAGTTGTTGACTTCGCAGGAGAAAATATTTAACTCCACCTGATGATCAAATATAGGAAAAATGTCCACCTGCATAAGTTGTTTAGGGTGGGCACAATGCAGTGGAATTATGACTGATCCTCACCTCAAATTGTAGATCCTGCCGGGATGAGATGAGATAGGAATAGACTGAAGGAAATGTTCAGAATATCTGGAATTCAAAATTCAAACTGTGGATTTAGCACATCTCCAAAAGACCACGTTTTTATGAAGACCTCCATCCAGAGCCAATTCTTCTGTGCCTGTTTTTCATGTAGGTGATTCTCATCGTAGTTTTCTAAAGTGAAGTTTCTCATGGTTCTTATGTGTTCTTCAGGACATTTCAAGATTTTGCCCTACAGGAGAAGAGGTAAGGTGAAAACTCTTTGAAATGACCACTCTAATTTTCATTGTAATTTTGAGTTGTCATCTCAAAGTTTTCACTGTACCTCACATTCTGTAGAATAGAAGGATGTAATGTCCTACAGAAGGCTTAGTTTTCTAAGGCAATGTTTCTCAAGGTTCCTAATTCTTCTGCAGGACATTACATCCTTCTTTCCTACAGAACGTGAGGTACAGTGAAAAATCTTTGAGACAACCACTCTATTTTCATTGTAATTTTAAGTGGGCATCTCAGAGAGTTTTCACTGTACCTAAAGTTCTGTAAAACACAATGTTGAAGTGTTCTAAAGAACACTTAGTTTTCTAAGGTAAAGTTTTTCAAGGTTCCTAAGTGTTTTGTAGAACACTTCAACCTTGCGTTTTAGAGAACTTAAGGTACAGTGAAAACTATCTGAGATGCCCACTCAAAATTACAATGAAAATAGAGTGGTCGTCTCTAGGAGGTTTCACTGTACCTCAAGTTCTGTAGCACACAAGGTTAAAGTGTAGGGGTCCAAAACTTTATATTAGCACATTTTAGGGTTTTTAAGATTAACATAGCTGGAAATAGCCTGCTAAAAGTTCCCAAGCAGTATGTCTCTTATTACAATCAGATGTAGATATTGTTACCCTCAGTACTCCCGTGTCTGGCGTCGTGTTGAGAACATCCTTATAGAGCACATCTGGTGGTCACTGGAGACTTTCTCTCCAGGATGTTGAATAAAACGATAAAGCAAGCTACGAAGCTGTATAACTCTAGCCAAACTCGATAGTAAGGAATAGTAATGCATTGGTTAAAAAAATTGCACCAAAAAGTATTTATAGTCATCTTGAGATTGTCACCCAAAACTGCATTACAAATGGTCTTATAGGTCTTCCCGAAGAAGATGGCCATTATATGGTGAAACTAAAAATGTTTCATAGAAGATCTGATATGGATATCTAATTTGGAAAAGAAGTGGTTTTCTCAAAGAGGTGGTCTTTCGGAGAGGTTTAATTTTTTTTTTATTCTTGCATACATAAAGTATATAAAGTAATTCCTTGGAATGTCCTTTTCTATGAAGTCTTCTGATCGAGGCAGAACTGAAATTGATCTGAGGTTAAAAACTGATCAAGGAGATCTGACAAGTGTTCAAACCTCAAAGTATTAACCCATTTTACCATTTGATGGTGAATTCCTTTGAGCAAAATTCATGAGCAAGTTTAATGGAAATAATAATTTTTAGTTTCACCAGGTGTCGCTTTCGTCAGCTTCATGTCCAGTCCTGTGCTTCAAAAGCAAGGCTAAACCCCTTCCCTATATGAATAGAAAGACAGAAAAGGTTGCTGGCTTAGCTATTGAAAATAACCATCAGCCAGTCCCCTTCATACACAGCTCTGATGACTTACCGACACCGGAAAGCTTGTATCAAGCACAGACGCAGAAGAAAACTGTCAGGACAGGGATGGATCGGACGTAACTAAAGTAGATTAGCAAATTATATAACTTGCTCTTTAAAACTCATTTATGGCTTTTTAAGTCCATATCTTTCACCTTGATCATGTCGGTGTGTATACATGATACATGGATTGTGTTTAGCAAGGTTAACGGTCAGACTTTCTTGGAAAGAATGATATTTTTGTAAGGAGAGAAGAATACAGACGAGTTCCAACTTGAACCATAGAGAAAGCTGCAGCTTGGAGTATGTTGGACAGCAAGTAGTCGTCGAAGCAAGTAATCACCCCCCATGGAAGATATTGAAGCTGTATGTGATCACAGCAATTAATTGTGGTCACTCTTGTCACGGCCTAAATGGCAGGAAGTCCGCAGTCTGATGTATAGATCGAATTGTTCTATCCATGTAGTCAACTTTTTGTGGAAGAACTGATGAATGTCTTGGGCACACAAGGAGCAGTGAATTAATCAGTGTGTTCATTAATAGTTGTCAACATTCATCTCTGGATCTTTTTTTTTCCAAGCACCAGAGAAATTGTTCCTAAGCTAACAATAGGCTCCATCTTCTTGTGTTTGTCCTCTAATAATTAGGTTCGAGCCGTCATGCTGAAAATTAAAAACCTTCCCTGATTAATATGGCTGTAAGAGACTAAAAACTGTGTGTTCTCTGCTGGGCTTCCTTGCCCTATCGCTGTCACCAGTTCCATGCCAGTTTGGCTTACTTGCCAACATTTCATTAATTTCCGTGGCCAAGCAATGGCAGCAACATCCCTACTTGGTTTCCTTTAGGAAGCACGGCAAATATCAGCGTAAACCAATATGGACCAGAAACCAAACTCCCTCCATCTATACAGAGCCAAGACCAGGAGCCCCATAAACAAACTGCAGAATCCCCAAGCAGACCATACCCTCTATACAGGCCCCAAACCAGACTCTTCCATCTATTCAGAGCAAAGAATAGACCTCCACCTATGCATACTGTATACTAAGCCCAAATCAGACCCGCATCCATGCAAAAGCTTAAGCAGCCCTCACATCTATACAAACCTTAGATGAGACCCTTCTATTTAGACAGACACCAGGTCCCCCATCTTCATAGACTTCTCATAAGACCCTCCATATATACAGACCCTAAACAAGATCATCCCATCTATACAAATGCCCAACCAGACTTCCCAATTAACCGGACCCCAAATCAGCCCCCCATCTATGCAGACCCAAGAACCATCAATACAAACCAGAACCTTCCCACCTAGATAGACCCAAGAACCATGTATATGAGCCAGAAACTACCCATCTAGATAGACCCACTAACCATGTATATAAGCCAGAAACTATGCATCTAGATAGACACAAGAACTATGTAAACCAGAACCTTCCCATCTAGATAGACCCAAGAACCGTGTATACAAGCCAGAACCTGCCCATCTAGATAGATCCAAGAACCATGTATGCAAACCAGAACCATCCCATCTAGATAGACCCAAGAACCATGTATACAACCTGCCCATCTAGATACAAATCAGAACCTACCCATCTAGATAGACCCAAGAACCGTGTCTAAAAGCCGGAACCTACCCATCTAGATAGACCCAAGAACCATGTATACAAGCCAAAAACTACACATCTAGATAGACCCCAGACCAGACCCCCATTTATACAGACCCAAGACCATATATTTCCATCTATACAGACACCAGACCAGACTCATCATCTACATGGATACCAAAACAAACTACTCCTCTATGCATACCCCAGATAAGTCCCCCATCTATATAGACTCCAAACCAGATCCCACTCTCTATACAAATCCCAGAAAAGATCCATCTTTACAAACACAAACCAGACTTCTCATACCTTTTTAGCAAACCCTTATCTATAGGAAATTCAGACTAGTCTCCCCACAATCTATACAGAACTCGGACCAGACTCACATTTATGCAGACCAGACTTCCATTTATACCAAGCCAAGTCCAGGACCACCCATATATAGAGACCCCTGTCTATATAGAACACAGACTAGATCCCCCTATCAGACCTCCCCATCTATTCAGACATTTAATAAACCCCTGTAAATGAGATTGTGCTGTAATTCAACGCTTTGCCATTAAACAAAAGTGGAGCTGTTTCTGGAAGGAAATCAGTTATGTATTTTTCTAATTTCACATAACTTTCTAAAAAATATATATATAATGATATAAACATCATTAATAAGTAGTACAATTCAGAGGATCTTCTGTATGTCTTCATAATTTCTTGAGTCCAGTGAGAAGAATAGGAACAGTCACATGCACGGGGGTCTCCAGCCACTCAATAGTTACAAGACATTGTCACTTTATATGTCACTGCTCGCTTTTCCAAAAATTATACCTAACGGGGTCTCTGTAAGCAATGTCCTATATGCCACAATATATAAAAAAGCCCTAAATGGAGCATCCATTGCTTCCTCTCCAACAAAAGATAGCTCCATTAAATTTATTGGCATGTGATAGCGTGGTGGCCCTCATACTGATTTACAGTCACATTTCCCATTAACAGCGCTATTCTTGCCCATGGGCTATGTGTGATATAACAGCTGAACTCTAATAATATGAATGAGACTAACCTGCAATACCAGACTTGGCCTACGGATATTGGTGGCGCTGTTTATAAAGAAGGAACTATTTTTTTCTAATCTCGTACAACTCCTTTAATCTTGGGCTATGTTCACGCTGAGGTTTTTTTTTAGATGGTTTTAGGAGCAGATCTTCTCCAAAAGCCACTTGGAAAATTCCCCCTATTCATTTTTTTGAGAAATCCACTTTGCTGTTCACATGAGGAGTTTTTTAGGATTTTTTTTCCTGCAGAGATTCTGAAAAATATCTGGTGGGATAAAAAAAAAAATGCTTATGTCAGTTCTTTGACGCAGATCCTGATTAAATCCACTTCGAGCTAGGTATTGTCTAATGTAAAAGCTGCAAAAAAAACACATCTAAAGCTCTTCACAACAGCTTCAGGAAACACTAAAAGGAGTTGTCTCAACTTCTTCACTGGGTAAAACTGCAAAGTGCTTTCAAAAACCAACAACTTCATAATTTACCTCTTGTTAAAAATCCTCCCCGATCTCATGAATGGAAGAATTTATAATTTTATAGTTTACTGCTCGAAGTCTAGGTTACCGGCTGCAGTCTATCAGAGGTGGCCGATTTCCTAGACAAGGAGCGTGTGCTTACAAGCACTTTAGTATACAGCTTGGAAGCGCAGCTCCGGAGCTCGCTGGATCCACGTCAGTTTCTGTTCCCCTGCAATCCTCTGATGCTGCCGAAGGAGGGTTCCCTCTGCTACCTACATCTGAGAGCGCACAGTTCACACTGGTGGCTCTACAATGCTGCCGCCCATCTTCAGGAGCGTACTGCCCTTTGGAAAGCAAGAAGCCCCGAGACTGAGGACCAGTGTGTTCCTGAAGGTAGAAGATAAGAAAAACTCCTGCAAATACTACCTAAAAGGAAAAAAAAAAGCTTTTCCAGAATCCACTTCCGCTTGAAAAACTCAAAGAACTTAGTGTGAACATGGGCCAAGTCTTCAAATAAACCAGTGAGTTCAGAACCAATAAAGAACACAGGTCTCTTGGCCGCGGAACAATATCCTTGGCCCCTAATCTTCTTGGTTTGCTTCTCATAACTGACCTGACTTTTTCCTCTTTTTATTCGATGGTCTTGTCAATGACACGGTGAAGTCTAGACACCATAACATATAAACGCCACAAGACTTGGAGGTCACATCTGTAAGCTCCGGAATACTGTACACACTCATTACTCACCTACACATGGAGTTGCCTCCTGTCAGTGAAGTATGAAGAATTCCACAAATTCCATCACTTCTTCATCCCTGTTCATATTCCCCAGAGCCAATGGTTTCCCATCAGAGATGTATCTCACAACTCTCTAAATCAATCACATCTGCTGGCTGCAGCGTGGAAGGTGACACGCCACAGATATAGAAAGGCCTGGGAAAATATTTTAGCGTTAGTTGTGGCAAAGGTCAAAGGTCACCCTTTCATCACATTACTATTGCCTGGAGCACATTTTGATAATGGAGCCAAACTAAAAGTTGAAGTTACAAAAATGTTATATTTTCATGATTAATTATAATTAATTGGAAGAAATGTGTCATTAATAATGTACATGAAACATGTTTTCAAAGACTACCCTTCCCTCTTTATTTCTTTCCTTCTCCTACCATTAACGTCATTCTTTCCTTTTCCAACTTCTTTCTTTTCCTTTCTCTCCCTTTTTTCTTTCTTTCTTCGTTTCCTCCTTCCTTTGATCCTTTCTTCCATCATTTCCTCAATTCTTTCCTTTATTTCCTTCCCGCACCTACCATTAACTTAATTTTTCCTTAATTCTACAACTTCTTTTTCTTTCTTACTCTCTCACTCTCCTCTCCTTTCATTCTTCCATCCTTCTCTTCTTACCCTTTTTTATTTCTGGTACAAGTATTTTTTTGTGTGGGACATCATATTGTGTGGGGGGTGTGACAGACTCACTGGTGAAGTGATGGAGGGGAGATACGTGTCACCGCGCATGATGGCATCAGTGATGTAAAACCAGAATCATTTCCTCCAGCACATTGTGTTGGGTCGGTTTATTGAAAGTTATATTATGGGCTGGTTTTAGTGGACCTCCATAGTGTGGGAGGGAGGGGGTTCATGTATCTCCCCCTACAGTGTCCTTAACGGCCCTGTGTGATGTCAGTGTAAGAGGAAGTACAAGATCGGGAGTACCTTTCTCACACCGGTTCCGGAACCA
>VIAB01005018.1:0-10580 GCA_009801035.1 Oophaga pumilio | reverse complement strand
ACGTCCCTGCCTGGCAGCGGGCAGGGACGCGGGCGCTACACAAAGCATTTTTTTAAATAGGGTTTGAATCAATACTTGGGACCATTTTGGCTTCTCCAGCCTTTATGTATCATAGTTATCATAGTACATAGCAGACTGCAGAATGAGTTAATTAATATAACTTGAATTGGTCATAAATCAGTTTAGAAGATAGTTCAGTGGAAGAGAGATAAGGGTTATAAAGCAGCGCGTCAGAGAAGCTCAGTCACTGAATTCACTGTTAACTACGGGTCTCTGGTCCATTGGCCAAGTCAGTAGTCTCTGGCCACTGGATGGGAGACTCGCAAATCTGCTATCGTCTGACATCCCCAACATGGCAACGATGACATCGCGCCAACTCTGCTAGTAAAATCCGTGTTGGAGATTCCAGAAGGTAAAAAATACACGATTTTGTGGCCAGCGACTACTGACCTTGGCCAATGGACCTGAGTCCTGTTAATCGATCCTCCCATGTCTACTCCGCAGCCTGCTATGTACTGGCATACATAAAGGCTGTAGAAGCCAAACTGTCCATCATTTATAATGAAACCTTTTGCGAAAATGCTTTTTAGCCAAAAATATATGCAATCAGCAAAATCTAAATTCCCACAAGCGTGTCCAGATCCTTCAAACATATATACAATGGAGAAAATCTGGAGTTCACGGGAAATCTAAACAGTGAAGTTGTACCAACTCCATACTCGATCTTGATCATGGGTGATCCTCAGCTCCATATGTGTCGCAAGAAAAATCATCTATGTATTATTAAGGTCTCCTCCATTTTTGTATGTATGAATTCCTTACGTGAAGTCCACATTCTGGACCACTGATAACCTTGAAGTTCATGGTCTGCGAGAAAGGGAGATTGCTGCTCATCACCCAAGGGTTCAGGTGGGACATATTTGTTGATTGGGGTTGGTACTGAAAAGCAAGTGTCATAGAAAATATTAAAATATATAAGCCACACTAGAGAAGGGGCGTTTACCCCTCCGTCACACAGAATTGCATCACGAGACAAGAGCTGATAATCTAGCTGACATTCACAGAAGTAGACTTACCATGAACATAGGGAAGTAAGGAATTACATCTAGTTGTGAAGTGAACCATCTGAATTAGCATGTAGGCAGCACCTTTATGAAGTAAAGCCCCTGGCAGCGCCCAGATGACTGAATGAGGATGTCCATTGAGCATGGACAAACAGTTACAGATTGGACAAATAGTTAAGACACGAAAAGGCTTTGTATGTTTTGAGAGGATTGAAGTGAATATCTCACACCCCTTAGAGATAGCTATTGTTCTTCATACTGCACATTCCTTTCATCCTAACATCTTTGCCAGACGCCAGTTCACCAGTAGAAAAGTATGAATATTTGGGCTTGTATAAATCCGATAGTGATGGGACATACATTTTCCACTTCAGGTTTAATAGGGGAAGAATATGCATATAGTTTCATAACTGTGACCCATGCCTATAAGCATAAATCCATAGTCGCCAGATAACTGATCATGTTTGATTTCTGGAGAAAGGTAAAATCCCAATGGAAATTATGGCGGCGATCTTGAACTTCTGTGATCACCATTAGTGAAGTTATCTCATAAATCAGGAATTTCATAAAATCCCCGAAGGGCTGAAGACATCCCACAACACGGCCCACGTAAGGTCATCATGGGGGGTGTGAGTGTAATTCAGGTACTGATTAAAGGTCAAGCCAAATTATGATCTTGGTTCCTGTAAAGAGATACACATTGTGTATGCATGAATCCCGGATGTTTTTCAAATGAAGCGCTCTCCTTTGCTAGGCCAAATCATATCTGTGATCGGTGTAGGAAGTTTCTTTTGTTTTATCCGTTTTATTTTATGTAACTGTATATGCTGTATTGTTTTGCCCCTTTTGTATATTTTTTTTATAAACACTGCCTAATGTTTGGATTAAATATAAAATGTAATAGTTCTGCTCCCTTTGTTCTGTAAACCGCGCCTTGAAGCCATACGCTACCTATCAGGTGTCCAGTCAGCCTGAATATAAAAAAAGACTGTTGTTGGCAGCTAATAGTCTTTCTTGGGTTATTGCTAAATTTGCAGTGACCGTATCTGAGGTATATACACGTATTCCATGTGTTGGAGTCGGAGGAGTATTTACCATACACTCACTGTTAGTTCCCCAATAATCGGCCTGTCAGTGGAAGCAGCCTGTAGCCTCATCCGATAGTCGTCGGTCAATCGAGTAATTGTCCGGACAGTAGGGGGCAGCAGAGAGCTGGTCAACACAAAGATCACAGAGAGTGTTTCTGCGTGACCTTCCCAGGCTGCGATATCTTGACAACAAGTTAACAGGTATATTATGTATAAGCTCAAGAAATTAGCATTTAGATATTCTTCTGCATATTTCTGGCCACTCAATGCCAGACTGGTGACGGTAAAGACAAAGAGATATAATATGGTTTCCTGCTAAATGTGATGTAATAAGGTAACTATTGTGATCACAAGGTCTGCATATAACAGTTTCAAGCCTTTTCATTATATACCAAGCCAGCAATGTTCTCCAATTGTAAAAACTTAGTGATCAAAATTTATGACCAAAATTTTGTTGGAGGTAACACTTTTCATACCCAGGTCTTGGATAAAGGAGCACTCTAGGTAAAATGTGTGGATGCACAGGGACTAAAGGGTTTTGTACAAGATATAGGAATTCTAAAGAGCCATTCCTTGTTTCATGTTAACCCAACTCTAGCCAACAAAAGTTATACCAGGACTTTGTGTTACTTTTTCTTGGTGGTTTCATTTATTAAAAAGGCTTTTTTCGGGGGATTCACAAAATTCATGAAATGTGAAAGGAAAGCACTTGCTATGTATTTGTTTTAGCCAAGATGCTTTGAGTGCCTGAGGAAATTGGGTATTTTGGGCTCAACTGATGAGGATGATTATCTAAGTCACTGGTCAAGGTGAAAAGCATGGGCCAGATGTGACAAAGCACGGGAACTTGACCTCCTGGACATTATGTGGATCAGAGAGGACCAATACAGAAGGGTGTGCAGAATGGCAAGATAGGCAAGCAGGACTGGAAGCACTAGATAATGCTGAGCCAGATGTGCGGATTGTACAAAAACAGCAGAGGTGTAAAGACAGTGTAGGCAACTGGTATCTTGCTGCAGGAGTGCAGTTATACAAAAGAATAGCATAGATGTATAAGCAAACTGTTATCGTATTAACAGTGAAGAGTTAATTATCAGGTAACTTGATAGCAGAGACTATGGTGGGAATAATGCCTAGAACAACTGAGAGTAGTTGGTAATCTAGAATCTTGATTTAGCAGAGTTGTAGGTGTGTACTGTGAGGGGTAGAGCCAGGGCCCTAGTTGTGGCTGAGAGTATATGTTTTAGCGTTCCCTGGTCTCCTGTCACATGAAAATAATGTCCCATTGTCAGCATACCTTCTGCTTCGCCTTCTGCACCGTCATGGTCCCATCGGGCTTGCTGAAGTTCCACCACCGGCATTGTTGCGCACAAAGAGACAGAGTCCATTTGCAACTTGAAACGAAGAACTTTACTTTTTCCTTGTCGCAGCACATCCTTATCAGATACAACATCAGCAAAAGGTTTCACACAGTCCTCACTCTCCACTTTCCCTGAGCTTCTTTCTACTGCCTCCAGTACGTTCCCGGGTCGTAGCGCCTCTTGCGGTAACGCAGCATCCTCCCTGTTCAGACTCCCTGCGCTTGGGGGTTCCCTCAGCCGTTTCGCCCCGGATCTGAGGGCATGAGCCCATGTGATGATCTGCCACATGATGACCTACCTGGGTCCCCGTACTGTTCCTGGCCCCAGGTGTAGTCTCTGTTCTACTAGTGCTGTCACACGGCTGCCAAAGCTGCACTTCTGGCCCCCTGGGCCCTGGATGGCTAGGCTCCTTGCTTGCAAACATTACGGAGTTACTGGGTTGCTCGGGCTCAAAAGCCCACCTGAGCTATCTGGGTGCCCTGGCCCCACTGACTCTAACCAGGAAACTCTTCCTGCTGTATACCAGTTAACTCCTCCTACAGTTAACTATGTACACTATTAATTGTACTAAGGTGTCATGTACCCCATATAGTAAGCAGACTAAGGTTACTATGCTTTCACTATACATAACAGGCAACATTATACATAAAGACAAGAATATATATGTCATGATCCAGACCGGGTTTTGAGTCCTGTTTTTCCTTTTTCTCGGTCTGGTCATGTCAGGGGTTAACCTTTCTCAGCCTCAGTCTGGGTTCAGGTTGACTACCCCTTACAGTGCTTTTGAAGCTGGATTGAGGCTGGTAGTGAATGATGCCAACTGGTTAGTCAGGAGTAGCTGAGGAAATAATTTAAGACCTTTCTGGAGCTAAAACAAATGGCAAAATACAGAACTATCTAAGTACTCAGGCAATTGTCGGACACCTGAGTGAGCCATCAGTGGTGCTTGTGGGACTACCACAGCCACCTGGCGCGGACTAGCAAAGAGATACGTAATCCGGTAACAGTGATACATACAGAACGGGATGTCAGATCCATGTGAAAACCTTCCCCGTTCAGGCTATTATGTCATCTTTGCTAATGAAACTAATGAAAACCAGTTAGTAAGAGCTGTACTGTAATATTATAAGGGCAGCAGCGGTGTTCCTTTGTGCCTCCAGACAACTCCTTTAACTAACAAATCAAGGTGCATAGCTAATAGTTCTAACAATCGCCCTCTATTTGCCATATGAAGTACCAACCTTTAAATAACCAAAAAAAAAATCTTTCCTCCTACGAAAGTAAGGCTCAGCCAAAATGAAGTTTCTTCACATGTGTTTTGCATTTGAACTTCCAAGAACACATCGCCCTAGATATATAAAAGGCAAAACAAACGGACTATTTTGGATCAGGATCTTCCCATCTGACAAAGCATCATTTAGCTCAGATCTTGTATAACTTGCGCACACATTTTTTGGTCATTAATTGTGTGAATGTAGTCAGAATTTCCATTTTGCTTCAGTCTGTTGAAAATTTGGGCTAATATTTTGTTTTAATTTTGAAGAGTCCAGCCGTTGGAGAACTACTTGAAGGGAATCTGTTAGCAGGTTTTTGCTATGAATCTGAGACTACCATGATGTAGGGGCAAAGACCCTGATTCCAGTGATGTATCACTTACTAGGCTGTGTGTTTCTGTTTCAATAAAATAAGTGTTTCTTTCAGCAGATTATCACTACAGGACTAGGTGTTTTGTGCCTCCTAGTCAAGTGCTTTGTGTAACCCCACCCCCACCACTGATTGGCAGCTTTCTGTTAATGTACAGTATACACAGAAATCTGCCAATCAGTGGTGTGGGCGGGGTTATACACAGCTCAGCATTTCGAGCTCTGCTAGATCTGCAGCAGAGAAAACTGTGGTTTTATCACAATTGTTTCACCCAGCAAACTAAGTGATACATCGCTGGAATCAGGGTCTCCAGCCCTACATCATCCTGTTCTCAAATGGGGTAGGAAAAACATGGTCACATATTCCCTTTAACGTCTTATCTCTCATCAGTACAGGTGACTCTTTAGAAATAATGCTCGAGACGTTCATATTTAATTATCGGCATATCCCATCCCATAGCTGAGTCGCATGCACGAATGCAGCAGAGTACTATGATTGTCAGGTTTACCCCTTTCCCATGGTGGACATGTTTTCTGGTTATAGCTCCTGCCCTGCTCACCATCTTTTCTAATTTTTCACAGGTCCTAAGGATATGGAAACGATTGAACATGTCAAGGACACTATGGCCTACGGGCTCCATGGTAGCCATGTTGTCTGCCTCTTTTGGAAGTATGCCACTGAATTCCTTTGGGTCTACAAGGAAAGTACATTCTGAGGTCCCACCATCCATCTGTTGAGAACCTGTGCATATCTCCATGTAATGTAATTTTAAACTCTGTAGATTAAAATGAGACAAGCGCCAAAAACTATCTGTGAAATAATCCCAAAAAAGTAATAAAACTAAGAAGAACATTACGCGCACCTCTGACGATATGTCCTCTGGTCTTAAAAGCCAGAAAAGGAGGTGGAATACTGCCTGAGTATTCATGTAATTGGTATCTTTTGCCATTACTGGGAACGTCTACCGTTGGTCACCTGATATACCGAGCCTTGCTACATTGCTTAGCTCTGCTATATTGCTGACTAAATCTGCCTAAGACTCAATGGCATACCCAAATCTGCTACATCATTGGGCTCTGCTATACTGTGGAACGGTTGTGCCTTAGACTCCATAATACACACAGTTCTGTCATATCGCTAGACCCTGCTAAACTGCTGACCGATTCTGCTTATGTTGCCCATCTCTGCTACATTGCTGGGTTCTGCTATTCTTCGAGGATCTGCCTTTGAGTCTGTGACATACCCACCTGGGACTCTGGGACTGCCGCTTTTCTGCTTCATTCAATCTGGTAGTTCCAGTTCTTCATCTCCAGTTGTCGTCCAACCTTTGAAGCCTCTGTTGTTCTAAGACGGCTCTGCTGCACCAGTATCATCTGTCCGTGCTGCTTCTCAAGTGCTTTTCTGGACCAAGGCCTTCAAGGATCTTCCTCACCAGGTGAGACATAACAAATTAAACTATTCTGCAATTTAAAAAAAAACCTCAGTTCTGCTATACCTAAAATAGCCAAACTGGACTGAAACTGGGTGAGCAAGAGATGTAGGAACTGCTGATTGAAGAATTTAGTGTCTTGAGAAATCAAGATCCAACTGTTGGAAACTCCTGGAAAAGCTCCTCAATCATCGCCTTATTTACCCTGGTAGGAGGGTTTGTCATTGGAGGTGAAGTCATGGAAAGCAGCAGGACCACACATCAGTAGGGCGGGAGGAGATGGGATTTCAGTCTTGGTAGCTCCACATCTCAAGGCTTCTTCTTGCCACCAGCTGTGTCTCCTTTGTTCATACATCTGACTGGCTGCGATATTGGACAGTTTCAATGATCTCCTGCTTGTTGACTTCACCTGCTGTAAATATGAGAATGAGATAGTATTGTAACTACTTTCAAATGCATCCCAGGTGCCGGGACAGAGACATAATATTATCTCTGACAGATATTGGAGGAAGATTCATGGAGACAGAGCCACATGTTCTTCTGAAGTTATTTTTACTATCTACAGGGGAAAGGGTGGGATGAGAAGATGAGGGCGATGTTCTGTTCTTCTTATGCATAGAAGGTAAATAGAAATCAGAGTCAGATGAGATCTTTACAATTTTCTTGGAAGGTCCATCATTCTCTTAGGAGCCTCATTGTGAACTCTGTCATGAGGCAATTTTTTTTATTTTATCCAGCGTGGAAAGTTATGAGACTTTACAAATCACTTTATTAGGAAATTTGTCTACATTCTTGCAAAAAAAAATGCATGGAAGTGGCTTTCAAATCCCATTTTTTTCCCCAGTCTACTTGCTGACTTCAGCCACGCTAATATCAGAAGGTACTCTTTTAGAGTACAGATTGTGGCAGTGATGGGTCAGCACCTGTGTCCTCCTGAGTGTTCAGATTCTGTACTGGAGGACAGGAATAGTTTGTCCCTAATTTTGAAAGTCTATGAACTAGAGGCCGAAGTGGTTTGTCTTTAATGGAGAAAGCCTGTGGTTTGGAGGCTGGAATTGTTTTTCCTTAAAGCTAAAGTCTATGAGCTGAAGGCGAGAGTGTTTTTCCCTAATGGAGAACGTCTATGGGATGGAGGTTGGACTGGTGGTTTGTTTTTAATGGAGAAAGTCTCTGGGTTTGGTAGCTGGCGTGGTTTGGCCCTAGTGGACAAAGTCTATGGATTCGCAACCAGAGTTGTTTATCCTTAAAGGAAAAGTCTGTGGGCTTGAGGCCTGAGTATTTTGTCTCTAATGGAGAAATTCTATGGGCTGGAGGCCATAGTGGTTTGTTCTTAATGGAGAAAATCTATGGGTTGGAGGCCGTAATGGTCTGTCGTAATGGAGAAAGTCCATGGGCTGAGAGTCCGGAGGTGACTGTCCTTAGCAGAGAAAGTCTATTAGCTGGAGGCCAGAGTGGTTTGTCCTTAATGGAGAAAGTCTATGGATTAGAGACCAGTGCAGATGACCTTGTGCCTGATGGGACACTTTGTTGGGATGTTGATGGAGTTTCCTATATATTTAGACCTAACCAAGAGGAAAGCACTTGTGCAGGGGGCACTTGTGTAGATATTTTCACAGTGCCATATCTTTGAAAATGCCAGGGCAGTTAAACATGGCAGTTGTACAGGGCAGGGGACAAGTAAGACAACCAAACAATTTTGTTCCTAGTTCATTTGTGCTGCAAAATGTATTCACACTATGTATATGTGTATTTGTATTTAGTCTGCTGCAGTCATTTATATCTACCACCCTTTCACACACTGTGTGCACACCTTCCATATCAGTCCCTGTCTCCTACCATTTACAGCTCTCACGCTCTTTCCACAGTCTTAAAACACACAGATCCATTTACTCACATGATACAACACAAGTTGCTCTCACAAATCACTTTACCATCTGATCACTCTCTCTATTCTCTTTCTCCTATTCACAGGAGATATCTTCCTGAACCAAGGCAATTCTTGTAATTGTAACTTTAACTCCTTCCCTGCTACACTCAGAAACCCTGCAAATCTCTGCTCTATGTAGAAACAGGAAGTCTCTTGTCCCTGCATGACTCATTCCCCTCTTCAACTCCTGACCCTGCTGCTCTGCTCCTCCCCTTTTGCAGTGATTCCTGATTTGTGCAAAGAAAACTGACCTCCTGTTGCTACATAGAGCTTAGAAGGATTCAGCTAGTCAGTTTTTTATCTCGTGATGTCATAGACCTGATGGAAAACAGAACAATTAAGAGGGTAGAAAGGCAAAATGAGCAATTATAAGTACAGAGTGCTATATAATATGACAATTGCAATACATTAAGAGAATAAAAACTTTGTTGGGAGTGCTTCTTTAAAACTCTTTGCATGCCTTCTGCACCCTTTAACTGTGCCCTCTGGAATTCACGGTCAGTGTGTAACAAACTCTCCTACAGCCATGACTTTTTCCTTTTAAACTCCGTTAACCTTCTGGCTTTTACCAAAACCTGAATCCAGCAGTCAGACACCACCTACATTTTTTACATTCCCCCAGACGTGAGAGCAGACCAGGTGGAGGTGTTGGTCTGCTCCTTTCAACAAAATATGCTTTTCAGGTTATACCCCCCATTACCCTCCCTTATCGTCTCTTTTTTTGAGACCCACGCTGTCGTACTTTTTCATCCTTCTACCTGAGAGAGGCAGTTGTGTATTGCCTTCCGGGCCTCTCCTTGTAGTTCCTCGATCAATTTATCACCTGGCTTCCACATTTTCTAGCCTGTGACATCCCCACTCTCATCATGGGGGACTTTAACATCCCTATTGATGATCCCATCTCCCCATCTGCTGCTCATCTTTTATCTTTAACCTCTTTTCTCAGCCTTTCGGTGCTCTAGGTGCGCCGAATGTCTGTGGAGAAAATCCAACTTGGCAGACGATTTCATTCATTAGAAGTTTATTCTTAAAACGTACAACTCTGCCCTTCACATCCCATATACCCAAACAATCCTACTTCACCACCCTCATCACCTCACTATCCAACAATCCTACACGACTCTTCAAAACTTTTTATTCCCTCTTCAGTCCAAGAGGGCAGGCTTCTACCACTGACCTCGAAAGTTCAGGCTAGTGTCAGATCATGCGCCCCTGAAATGGTTGAGGGAAAAGAAAGAGAAAAATGCCCGGGTGACTAGGTGGTTTTTGGCGCTCCAGGACTTTACCTTTCATGTGAAGCTCAGGTATGGGAAACTACATGGTAATGCAGATGCCCTGTCCAGACTTCCCTGTTAACTGACTAAAGGTGCCAAAACCCCTGGCTTTGGACAGATGGGGAGATATGTGACAAAGTCACTGCTAAAGTACTGGATGGGAGATATGTTTCACTGAGGCTAATAGCTTCAGTGATTTGAAACCTAGAAGTTTGCTCCAGCATGTTATATGCTGAGAAGGGTTAATCGGTCATGTTTAGGGCTGGGTTTTTGTAGATGGCTGAAGAGTGGGTGGGTGGCCATCCACCATTTTTCCTTTCAGGGTGGGGTCTACACAGGCCTTGGATTTATTCATTGTTCATTATGTCTCCAGAGTAGTACTCATGGTTATAGTATACCGAACTGTGTGTTTTGTTGGTAATCCTGAGCGGGAGGATCCCTGCAGCTACAGGGTATATACAATTTTGTTTTGTTATCCTGTTTTGCCCAAAGGGCCATGTCTATTTTTGTTTATTTTTGCTTCGCACTGGTTTGTGCCGCATGTATATAATAAACCAGTAGAAGATTTAAAGAGACAGTGTTTCCTGTGTCTACCTCTGTGTGCAACCGAGTGAGCCGATCTACCACACCTCTAATATCATGCATTCTCTTCCCTCATTCACTTCATCTAGCTCACATTCTATCTTTGAACCTGTCACGGAAGAAGACGTCACTCGGCTCCTCACATCTTCTCGCCCTAATACCTACACCAGTGACCATGATATGGAAATTTAATTAGGATAAAAATATCCTT
>VIAB01005017.1:113912-123936 GCA_009801035.1 Oophaga pumilio | reverse complement strand
CATGTCTCATATCCTGTCAGGTTCTGTAATGATTTTAGAGAAGCTGACAAATGAATTATCTGCTATTCTGCTATCTGCCTCTATATGCAATATAAATATATATATATGTGTGTCTCACTGACACATATATATATATAGACTGTATATATGTTTTCACGAATATTTGAGGCCATGAATCCATTTTGCAAGCCATACGGATGCCATACGGATGTCACAGGGATACTTTGATGAGAGAAAATCGCATCCTCGCATTGCAAACGGGTGACATACGGATCACTGTTCAGGGAACATTTGTGTAATTCTCATCCGTGAAAAACAGACCGATTTTTTTATACGTTGTGTGTGACTCCAGCCTCAGTGGGATCCACTGATGTGTTCCAGAGTTATTGCCACAGAAATTGACCCTGGTCAGACTTCTAAAGTTTGGCCTGGTCATTAAGGTCAAAATTGGCTCCTGAGATTGAGGCATTTTACACAGTTTAAAATGATGACATGTACATTTGACTTAAGGTGAAAAAAATGTTTAAACAATTACTTTAAAGAGAACCAGTCAGATGCCCAGATCAAAGGCAGTATGAATCAGATCCTGGCTGCATGATTTCACACAAGTATGTTGTTCTCGGAAATGTTCTGGTGTTCCAGAGAAAATATCATCATTTAAAGATCCAGCCAGGAACCATAGCTGGAGACGAGAGTAGTTTGGTTCTGCCCATGGCCCACTTTTCTCAGTGCTGCTATATTTGATTGAAAGATGTTCTGCTAAGGGAGAAACATGTCAATCACCTCTAGCAATGCTGGGAAGAAGCGGCTTAGGGCAGTTGTCGTGATCCCTTACATGCACATTTGCTTCCTGGTGAGGGCTGTGACTGCAATTTTAGCGATACACTGAAAACTGGATTTCTCTGCAATCACGTACTCTTTCCTGTCTACATTCCATGTGAATTTGGACAGTAGGTTTTACTGAAATTACTTTGATAACAACTACACGTGTCAAGTCTATTGAACAAGTGCATGATAAGGCCATGTGTGGTCAGACACAGACTGAATTTTTTACTCATAAACAAAGAAAAAGAGAAAGGACCTCTACATATATGGTGCGCACACCTGATAGATAAAAGTAAATATCAAAATTTTATTAACATCAAAGCAAAACACACACTGCATAAAAACATTTAAAAACATAGGTACAAAGCAACATCCCTAGATCTACTTGGGCCTGATTGACAAAATATGTGGAGAGATAATGTGGACAAACAAATGATGTTGATCAGAACCGCCAGACAGGCTGTCTGGGAGAGAATGTCATACAGACATCCAGAGGGCACACATGTGTAGACAGCAGCCAAAATTGGGAATCCCCAAGACTGGTATAATAACCCATTAGAATAGACAAGGGTCCTGGTTAGTTAGCGGCGGCCGCTAACTAACAAGGCCGAGTCAGAATGGCAAACCACTGCACCAGACAAGGCTTGGGATCTATCCCATGCAGCGGAAGAATCCTGATGCCTAAAATTACTCCCCCCTCTAACACTCCCTCCCCAGCGACGTTTGCCATGCTTAAAAGCCGCCATACGCTGGGAGACAAGGATGTGCTTTTGCTGGTCGGCCAAATCTCCAGGTGATACATAGAACTTGCCCGGGGGCACCTGGGCTTTAAGACACAGGCTCTCATAAAAGCTCCCCCATTTTTGTATGCTACCCATTGCCCAATAAATCTGGGGAGAATGGAGGCACAGCCATGGTATCCCCAAAAGTACCTCATCCATGCCCTCTGAAATAACCAGAAAACAGATTATCTCCTGATGGTTTGAAGACACAGTGAGGGTAAGGGGTACAGTCTGATGGGAAATTGGGATTGGCAAAATAGCCTCGTTAGCTACCCAAAAAGACATCGGCTTAGGTAGCATTGCCAATGGAATAGCGTGCCGTTGGGCAAAGGTAGCGGACATAAAATTGCCATCTGCCCCGGAATCCATGCAAGCCTGCGCAGTGAGAGCAGCCGACCCACGTGTCAGAGAAACCCCAAAAGCCAACTTGGGTGACACCTCAACAGGAACTAGTGAACCTCTCCCCGAGGTCATCTGAGGCTGTGACTCTTTCTGATACATGGTACACTTATTGGCGAAGTGTTCGACTTGCCCGCAGGTAAAACAAGTCGACTGCGGATGTACAGAATGGGAAACTGGCTCCACTTGAGAGATGTTCATGGGCTCTACAGGGTCATCAATCAGAGTTGGGGAACACATGGGATTGGTGAAGTTCGGAGCCAACAGAACTCTAGATATTGCATGAGCTCGCTCCAAACCACGCACAACATGCAGCAGATCTATGCGGGTGGCCACAGATATTAGCTCCTCCAGGGAAGATGGAATCTCCCTAGTGGCCAAAGCATACCTGACATGATCTGCTAATCCCTTCCAGAAGATTGGTATTAAAACCTTATCAGGCCACTCCAACTCGGTAGCCAGAGTATGGAAACGGATGGCAAACTGGCTAACCATAGACGAACCCTGAGTTAAATCCAAGAGTTGGAGTGCGGTATCGTGGGCTACCTGTGGCCCCAAAAAAACCTCTTTCAGGGCAGCCAAAAAATGAGAGACGCTAAGGATCAGATGATCATCTTGTTCCCACAATGGCACAGCCCACTCCAACTCTCTGCCTGATAATAGGGAAATAATAAACCCCACCTTAGTACACTCTGTTGGGTATTGCAAAGCCAGTAACTCCAGGTGGATTGAACAATGATTCACAAACCCTCTACAAGCCTTGCTGTCCCCAAGAAAAATTTTCGGGCAGTGAAAAATGCAGCACAGTGGAGACAGGAGCTGCAGTAGTAACCTTAGTAGCGGCTTTGGCGGCTGCTTGTGCTACCAATGAGGTGAGGTCCACAGCAGAAGAAGCCCGCTCAAGAGTGGACAACCTGCTCTCAAGCTGCTGGACGTACTGCTGAAGACGCTGATCGACCGCCATTGCTAGCCAGACCCTGGCGCTATTATACTGTTAGGATTGACGGAACACACCAACAAAAAAAATAATAATGTGTGTTCGCAACCCGGGGTCCACCGTGCGGTGATGGAGAAACCGCAGCTAGCACAATGGCAGAGCAAGGCAGCGAGCCAAAACTATAAATGCAAAGAGTTGAACGTCATTCAGTGAACAAAAACTAAGTAGAAAGCTCTGTTACTCCACAGAGCGGCAATATAGCAGAGTTCTAGAAGCAATACCCTATTTGAATTCACAGGCGTACAGCAAGCAAGACGCTAGTGGGGTCCCTATCGCTTAACCTCCATGGAAGTCTAGGCTGGTGTTTGTGCTTGTTACATGACTCTGTTGTGCTAACCGCACACAGGACGGGAAACAGATACCGAGCCAAGCGGGAGTTCCTGTAAGAGGGTGAAGGAGTATTACTGTTTCTCCCCGCACCTTAAGTGTACTTAATGTTTCCTATGTAAATAATCGTTTTGTAGTTATAACCATTCAGTGGTACTGCTACATAACCTTATGTATTACCGCTAATGTTTATGGTACTACCATATTCCTGATGTGTTACCATTATGTATATATAGGATTGCCTATGTCTTGTGTTCCTTTGTATATTATTGTATCATGTAATGTGTTTGATGTTCTTTACATATGTACAGCTTAGGGAAAGTTAAGTGCATCCTTTTGGGAGAATAGAGGAGGGCACTTTAGTATATAGTTTCTATACCTGCGGTAACTGTAGTTCTGTTGTGGCCCACTAGGTGGGGGCATACTAGTGGACCTTGTTAGGTATAGCTGATAGGTAGTTCACAAAGGGTTAAGTGTAGGAGGGGCTGCTGGGTAGTAAGACTGGAGTTTGTAGGAAGTTAGCTCAGATGGGGCCAGCGTGTCCAAGTGTCCACAAGGGCTTAGGCCCGGACAACCGACAGCCACGCAACATTTAACTACAGCAACCCACGTTACCCATGGCCGCTGCACAGTCTCGCAGTGGGCCTGTACAGAGAGGAAATATGTGGTGTCTTACCGCCTGGGCCAATGCTTTTAGGGCAGAAGTTGGCTGGACCAAGGAAGTGAAGGGAGCTGGAGCTTCGACATGTTCAGCACAGAGAAGCTGGATGCTTCACCGGGGGCCACCAAATGTAGTAATTGATGAATTCAGTTCTGGGGCGAAGCAGGCTGAAGGAAATATCATTTTTGCAAAGTCAGTCCTGGAAGAAACTGTGGAGCAGTCTAGGACGGTCCGGTCAGGGCGTGTACTGCACAGAAGTGACAGTAAAGCAGGGACAGATAAGGAAACAAACGAAACACCTGTTGTGCCAACTGTGGATGTAACATGTGAAGAGTTAAGTAAAGAGTATGTTCAAGTTATTCTGGACTGTGTCTCCATTACTGGGGGGTCACCTGGAAGAGGGACCGTTGATGCCTGGGAGGTGCCCAGGAGAAGTGGAATCTGGAGATGCAGGTATGCCAGAGGGAAGAACACAGTTTCATGTAGGGGAAGGGCTGGACATGGATGCTACTGTAATCCAGGTCACGACTACAGTCCTGTCCCTCCCTTACACTTGGTGTAGTCGGCAGGATGCTGACACCGTGCAGCGACGGAACGCTATGTCTTGTGTTCCATTGCATAATATTGTATTATGTAATGTGTTTGATGTTCTTTACATATGTACAGCTTAGGGAAAGTTAAATTCATCCTTTTGGAACAATAGAGTAGGGCACTTCCAGAGGGAAGAACACAGTTTCATGTAGGGGGAAGGGCTGGACATGGAGGTTACAGTAATCCAGGTCACGACTACAGTCCTGTCCCTCCCTTACATTCCCACCCTACACTGCTTGACAAAAAACTAAGTCACACACAGAGTGGTAGCGCATCCACAAGCATAAATGATAATAGCGCACCGGCGTGCGCTCCTGAGGACCTTTTGTGCACAAGGCTCTTGTCCAGCCAGACAGGACCTTGCATATGGGACAAATCAGAAGCTGCCACATCAGCAGAGCAGCTGACGTCCGAGCACCAATGAGAAGGTGCCCCTTCCCAGACATGCTCAGTAGGGTGAAATCTGGACTTAGGATGCAGAGCAGAATGCTGCACGTGTAAACCAGTATTCACCATTAGCTTAGCTGGAGATCGAGCAGTAACTAAACATGCAGCACAAATGTGGGCAAGGTGCTGGGAGAAGAGTGCATGCTGAGCAGTCATACCAGTGGCTGAGTCAAAATGGGAGATAACTATACCAGACAAAGCTTGGGATCTATCCCTTACAGCGGAAGAATCCTGACACCTAACAACCATTTTTTCCATATCTACTACTGAATTTATTGCTCAATGATCATGAGTAGGTTCTATTGTAATGCAAGGTTACATAGCATGTCCTATGAATGGAGTATGAGTAAAACTGTTGGATACATTTGGGCAGTGCCTTGTAAGCAATGGACTTGACGTCACAGAGAAAAGTAATCATGTGACTGCAGATGGACTCAGGGCTCATGCATCATAATGGGAAAATATATATGTGTGTCTGAATTTATATTAATTTAAAGGTGACTAATATAGATAACAGAATAATGCATTTTTTAGAGAATGGTTTGTTTTTCACAAAAACGTGTGGCTTTATAAATCAGAAGTATGGTACTAAAATCTTAGTGAATTCCCTCGTACATACAGTATGTAAAGCAATTTTAAAACCGCTTTAATTTCTAGGCTAAAGTAAAAGCGAGTTTACATTATTTCCTTCTTAATGTATGTTGTCTTTCTGTATTTTTGTGCTATTAGTCTGATAAATAATATTGTGTCAATTTCAAGCAGTCCCTTAATCAGTTGTTCTGGTTCTGAGGTTTTTCCACAAATGTGAGATTTTTTTTTCATTTTGAATAAACCGATACATACTGATGAATTTTCTTCTGTAGAATTGAGTGGGACCTTTAAAAGCCTAAGAGAGATACAGTAAATGCATGAGCATAGTCATAGCAGTGTTGGTAGTCAAATGAATAGGGTAACAGTGCCATCTAGTGGACCGAAGTAGTTAAAACAATTAGGGCAAAATGTTACTTTATTTGGTTGTCTTTTGTACTTTGCATATATATTTTGTTCTTTTGACATGAAATTTGCTGCAAATGTTAGTATTAATTAGCTTAAATGACACATACTGAAATGATACTATTAATTTTTAAAACAGGTTGCTCTTGTTTGTTACACTGTGGATGTATGTTATACATTTTTATTTTTACTTTTATTTTTGTACTCACACTATATTGTACAGACATTAATCTATATGCCAGTACACCAGCTTGTGCACTAGTAGTAAGCAGTCAGCTGTTTATAACTGGGAAAATCCGACAGTCGGTATGCTGTCCCTCAATCAATCCTCCATTATCACCCATACTAGATATACCAAAGGTTAAAAGATGGAGATCAGTGATTCTTCTAAACTTCTCCATAACCTGACTGCAATTGCCTATTTCAACTGATTCCTTACTCCTCACTGCAAGGAAACACTTGTTTTGTCAGCGCTATAAGTCTGGAAATTATGGGCATGATGACGCAGCTACTGCCTACTTATGATAAGCATACTCAATATGAATTGGTTAAACAGTTATTCTGCAATTTAATGTTATCAAAATTAGAGATGAGCGAACTTGTTTGGCAAACATTTTCCAATCTCAAATTCTTATTCGTATTTGCTTTCACAACCATTTTTACTCAAAGTCTGCTAAATTTGGTCACAGTTAGGTAAATCATTGTGTTTCCACTAATGCTTTTCTTATTACTTTGGCTAGGATAGTGATGCTGTATGATGATCGGGAGATGAGAGGACGTGTTTGATGGGAGAAGGGGTATAAGAGGTTAGAGGACAGGTGCACTCTTTTTTTTTTCCTTAACTTTGTGTGTTGATTCTGGCAGCCAATCAGGGCACAGAAACCATCTACAACATCATGACACAAGATCTTCTGTGATTGGCTGCCGAAGTAACATGTCCCTGGCCATATAAAAAGCAGACATCTTGTTTTGCTGGCGCCATTTGCTTAGTGTCACAGTGCAGAGAGGTCACTCTTGCACTAGTGCTGGTGCTGAAAGTGAACTTGTCAGTGAAATAGGATCCTTTCTTTTTGTGAAATCGATGTTCCAGCATCTAAGTAGATTGTGCAAAAACTGTGTGTCAGTCTCCGGAGGCCCCATTTGCTACTCCAAATCATTTGTGCTGAAATTGTGTTTCAGTGACAAATCAGAAGGCCAGATTTCCACTTAAAAATTGTTAGACCTAATATAGTGGTGCAGCCACAAGGCACAATTTGTACTAAAACTGTGTTTCAGTGGCAAATCAGAAGACCAGATTTGAAAACATAAATTTCTTGTTGCTAATACAATTGTCCTGAAACAATGCCACATTTTGACAGAATAATACGTTGTGCTGGTAATATTTTGGCCTAGGCAGGAGTCCACATTTCAAATTATAAATTCTTTGTGGTAATACTGTGGTCCAGAAGTAAGGACACATTTCTCCAGAAAAATATTTTGCGCTGGTAATATTTTTTACCATGCATGAGTCCACATTTGAAAATAAAATTTGTTAGTTCTAATAGCATGTTCCTGAAACAAGGCCACATTTAACTATATAAATATTTAGTGCTACTAGTTTTTTATCCAGCCAGGAGTCCACATTTCTTTATCTAAATTGTTTTGGCTAATAGAGTGCTACATAAAGCAGTCTACATTTCAGCAAAGAAATCCTTTGTGCTAATTGTGTGCTCCAGCCAGCATGCCACATTTCTGCAAGGGGAAGGACCTGGGACAGAGCTTGGAGGAGCATTTGTAGCTTAAACATTGACCAGTAATTGGTGGATGAGTGACAGGTGTAGGTCTAGTGGTCTGAAAGCCCTGAAAAATTCAGTCAAGACCCATGAAGGAGACCCAACTTGAAGTCCATACATTTTCAAAAATTAGGGGTAGACACATCAATTTATTTTATTTATTTTGCTCACTTATATAGCATCAAGTCCATAGTGCTTTACGGATATTATCAATTTCCCCAGAGTGGAAATAGTATAATGGGGCTCTGACACCCCTTCCACTACATGCAGCCCACCAGATTGAGACCCAACTTGGAGTCTCCACATTTCATAAAATTGTTTGTAACATCAGCAGCAGTAGCAACAACAGGCACAGAAGACACGACAAAGGTGTCACAGACTGCAGTAATGTGGGATCAATGCTGCACAATAAATCGCCTATTCTGCCCAGTCTGTGGCTGGAGTGCAAAAGTCATTGGAAGTCCATGACTCGTTCATCTTAATGAAAGGTGGTGGTCTACACTTTCAGGGGACAGGCAGATGCGCTTAAAGGCAGAACACCACCAACAGCAATAAAGACACGTTCTGAGAGAACCCTGTCTGCCGGGCATGACAAAACCTCCAAGGCATGACAGGCAAGCTCAAGCCAATATTGCATTTTTGAAGACCAAAATGCAAAGGGTCCAAACCAGCCTAGTCGCATTGATATTGAGTTCGAAATACTCCTGCACCATCTTCTCTAGTCGTTCATTATGTGTCAGACTTGTACTCTGTTCTGCTGGAGCACTGGCTGGTCTAAAAAATGTGTGAAACGACTCACTGAAATTGCTTATTTTTATCTTTAGTTATTTTATTCACTTATATTGCGCACATACATTTTCGGCACTGTCCCCATTGGTGCTCACAATCTAAATTTCCTATCAGTATATCTTTGAAGTGTGGGAGAAATCAAAGAGTAACCGAGGAAACCCACACAAACACAAAAAGAACATACAAACTCCTTGCAGATGTTGTCCTTGGTGGGGTTTTAACCCAGGATCCCAGTACTGCAAGTCTGCAGTGCTAACCACTAAGCCACCTTGCTGCCTCTGGCACTTACACTGCTGCTGCTAATGTTTTTGCATTGATGACTCGATGTTACCGTGATTGAAAGTATATAACTGTGATGCACATTGTGTGCCTCGCTGCTGTCTTGTGAAAAATCACTCTTAAGATTGTCTACGAGCGTGTTTCGATACTCCAGTATGGGGTGAAGAATCTAGCTAAATTTACTCTTGTATCGCAGATCTAACAGAGTGGCAAACCATTAATCAGCACTAGTTCTAATCCTAACAATACGGCCAACAATCATGTTGCAGATAGTGCAACAAGAAGGCGCTCATGTGTCGGCTGCTTCCATAAGGTCCAAATACATGGTGTGTTGGTAGTGGGGAAAGACTTAAGCTTGCTTCCTCCATCCTCTACTGCCAACCACGGACAATAGAGGTATTCATTATCTTCTTCATCTTCTGACTGTTGTGTGCTCATCACCTCTTCCTCCTCGTCCCCCTACATTTGTTCCTCGGCTCCTGCATCTTTACTATCAGTTTGTCTGGTACCTTGAGCCCCCCTCAGTCTCTATAATCCACCCTCCCATGACATCGTTCTGTGCGATGACAGTCCAAAACTTAGACATATTATTACCACTTCCGCATCCTCCTATGCTCCCTCCACTTCCCCTGCGACCACCGCCTCCTCTTGCAGACTATTCAAAGTATGATCCAGCGTTTAGATGACCAGAATAGTGATGCTGATTATGGCAACATCAGCGTTAACTATCTTAGCAGCCATTTGAAACTGTGCTAAAGGGTGCAGAAGTCCTTCATCTGTGCCCACTCCTCAAGCATGATTTGTTACACGTTTGTACTGCATTGGGACAGACTTTGCAAAATGACATACTTTACCAGGGGTCATCTGCAACATGTGCACAGTGTAATTTCATAGTATCGGCACAGTGCATATCAACCAGTTAACTGGTAGCCTGAAAGACCTATGTAGCAATGTAATTTGATGACCACGAATGGTGTAGATGCCAGAAATTAGCACACAGTGGCTGGGCTTTCTGCAGCAGTGCATCCCGACTGGGATAGTGGCGTAGAAATTGCTGTACCACTATGTACATAGGATCTTATATATGTATATAGGATCTTATCTCGGTACCAAATGGTAGTCAGGCTACCTCTGGCTAGCACATGGAGGGCTGTGTGGCCCT
>VIAB01005017.1:74337-85114 GCA_009801035.1 Oophaga pumilio | reverse complement strand
GGCCTACATCTAGTGTTTTAATATTTTTCATGTGTTGTTGGAACCATAATCAAGTGTTCTACTAAACTGTGACCTATAATTTTCTGCAACTTTCTCCAAAATATAAGATACGAATAAGCTTGATTTAAAGCCTTGTGAAGAAAGTACGGTAAATGATTTGTTTACGGCCTATCTTGATGAGAAATTGCACAATAACTAAGAAACATTGCTCTGAGCTACAACTTGAAAAAGTAAATCAAGCTGTTCAGATCCTCAACAAGCTTGAATGAATTAATGTTTCCATGGTGAGACATTTTCTATTTACTGCCACCATAAGCAGTAAACTACATAAGTGATAATATTCCCCATGCTGTGATAAAAGGACAAAATATACTCTTGAATGCATTTGCAATTTTTTTTAAACCCAGTTTAAAGAAGCTATAATATTTGGAAATGAAAAGAAACACAAAGTATGAATAAAGTCATGTTTTGCATTGTTTTCTATATTTATTTTGTTATAATTGCGTCTTACGACACAAAGAAAAGCCTTCACCCCACCCTCCCATCATTACCTGGTAAAGCTGTTGTACATGACATTAAACAAAACAATATAATGTAGTGAAGCATTATATCTGCATAACAATGCACACATTTGTCATCAAAGGCAAACTGGTTAATGTATGTCACTAATTGCAAATGGGTACAGTGCTTACATCAACCTAGATATAATATATTTATATGATGTTAGTCAGGGAGCAAAGGTTCTATTGTAGTGGCTGACTGTTGACCATATGTGCATTAAGTTGGTTAACTCCTTCCATAAACCCACAGGAATCAACATCTATATATAACTAATATTCCACTGGTATATAGTGATTTTGGTGACAACGATTTCTGAACGGTTTTATGTTAAGTTTATGGTGCTGATTAAGAATATGACTTCTGTTTTGCCAGATTGCTGGCTCTACTATTTCTGCTGTGATATGTGGCAGGAATGTCATCCGAATCCCTGAATAGAAGTATGAGCATAGTGTTACTGCTTGTCTTGGAAAGTGCTATACAGAAACTGGAAATCACATGATCACCAGGTGTCACCACAAGGAGCTGTTATTCCCTGTAACTGGGCCCTTAAGTATGCACCAGTTATAGTATTAAATTTAACTTGATATAACCTACTAATGAAGTGAATAACCATGAAACCAATAGAACTTTTAATAAAAAGGTTCAATTTTATCAATACTTTTAGATTAAAAATATTAAAATGGTGGGGAGATATGCAACAAAGAAAGTTCACAAAGGAAACGTATTACAGCATACAATTTGAACTATGGAGACTGAAATAAGATTTCTGGGGTAGGACATGCCACAGCTCGTTATGAATTAGATGAGCTGTGTGATCACGTCTCCGCTGTCCATTTGACAAAAGTCACCAAAATTTGGTGAAACTCCGGGGTGTGCTAAAATTTTGTGACTTTTCAAAGTTTTGATGCCACTTTTTGGAAGTTAAAGCTTTGGTAAATCAAGGCAACTATAAGGAACTAGCCCAGGAGCAGTAGAGGAAATTGAGCAACGGGTTTTATCAAATGTTCATTCAGCAGATATATTTGATCAAATGTACCATCTGCAAGATCCAGCATGTGGGCTGTAAAGGTATTCTGTAAAAAAGAATTAGGCATCATCTCTCTCATGCCAAAAATCCCGAAGCCATCGCCACATCAACAGTATGCAAACATTTTGCTTGAATATATATAAGGGAGACGTAATAGGCTTTAATTTTTCGGGCATAGTAAAGGTATATAAGTCACATCGCGGAAGGGATCTCAGACACAAACTGCTGAACAGGGAAACATTCTGGATCTCTATGCTTGAAACCTGTACATCCTCAGGGTTAAACTTGAGACAGGATTTAATCCTGCAATGCCTGCAATAGTGCTGCTTATATGACATCATCATTTGGTTTGATCGTTATTTCTGTCTACTGCACTTATTTTATTTACTGATGACACCTGTCTGTTGGCATATCACATCATACTTGAACACACCCCATTAATTTAATTTTGCTCAACACTAATTCCCTGACAACCAGAAATCAAGACAGACCATGAGTAAGACAGATTGTTGAAACACGTAGATCCTGTTAACAGTTTTATACTACATTGTCTGTTGTGAGGACACAGCACTGTATCTTAATTAACCTGACGTATATTTTAAGCAATCCACGAAGAATAGACTGTTATCTATATGTTGACTTTTGAATGATATGCTCATTACACATTGTCTAGGCAAGCTAGTTCGGTGGCTTGCAAAACAGAGGAGGAAAAACTATGCAAATAGATCACCATTCTTCCTCTTTACCTGAAAAGGCTGGTTTGAAGGATATTTGTTAACTATAAAATGGGAGGATACCTCCAGATATACAGAGAGAGACAGATATTCAGCCAAGACATCCAAACATCCAAAGGACCAAAAACTCTTTAAAGGACAGCAGCCAGCAGCCAAGACATAATGGATCCATCACAAGGGACACAGATTTGTCATTCTTCATAATGCCAGCTTAGGGGACCTCGACCTCATCTGGAAGAATACAGATCTGCTCCATTGACTATTGTTGAACCATGTATATGTTTGTGAAAGCCAGGAATGAGACCCATCAGTCGCCTGGCTCCATGGAGATGTTCGGAGAAGCCAGGCTGTGATTCTACAGTCAACTGGCCTTCTACTTGAATGGACAGTCATCTTCCTAAGCTTATTGTTACCTTCTTGCTGTGCGTGCCACAGGTGAGGTAGTCGGTCCTGGAAGCTCTGAAGTAATAGCTGCTCTTATCCCAGCGAGTCAGAGGAAGGGTGAGACTCTGTAATTTGCACCATCTTATTTTGCTGTAGCTGTTTTATGTGTTATGTTTTGTGGTACAATAATGTATTGCCACACTGTTTTAACCTCACCCTGTGTTGAATAGCATTAAGCCCACGGTACAAGGAGAGCAGGCATTCAGTGGGAATATCCCTGGTCCATGCGGTCTCGGCTAGTGAACCAGGGCACCCGTTGACCCCCTGTGTCTCCACACCTGTATTTTTGGAATTGTTTTTACAACTAAATAAACGCTAAGTTTTACTTTGAAAAAAAAAGCCTCCATTCCCGCTGGATCATTTTTTCATTCTTTTCACAGATATCGGGACAAATAAACAGGATAAAGCACAACTTTAGCAAGTGCTATATATTTTCTTCTTGTATAACACATCTGTTAACAGCAACCAGAACATGGCCAAGTCCTTAAATTAAGAAAGTAGTCATTATATTTGTCAGTATTTTTAAATAATTTAAACAGGATTTTTCTAGCTTGATATTGAAGGCCTATCATTAGGATAGCCTATCAATATCCGATTGTGAGGGACGAGGGAGACTCCATTTTGGACTATAGACTCAGGAGATCTCCCTCTACTACAGAATTGTGCCCTCACCCTTGCATTCCCCAGGCCATAAAAAGCAATCCAATGTTTTCCTTTAATTAACTACAGGACCAAGCCCTTTGAAGCTCTGTGCCCCCACCAATTATCAGAGGGGTGTGAACTCTGGTGCAGCTACAGCCAGCTGGCTCCCTTTGTTCATTCAGGCTGACGTCGTGGCACAAGAGACCCCAGGCTAACCAGTGCAGGGCTCTGAGATATGGAATCCATAAAATGACCTATAATAACAGAATGCAATATCTTTGAGCCTAGAGGAGCACATTATCAGAATCTGCATTCCTTCCCCCACGAGCCCATAGCATCCAGCCACCCCTAGCACTCTGCATTATTGAGTTACAAAGCATAGCTACCAGGAATTAAATACAGTGGCCGTATTTGGTCTCTATGCACAGATAAAATCCAGCAGAAGCCAGAGGCTCTGGTGCCGGCTTATTTAGAGCTTTGGGCAGAAAGTTATGGACATTTACGGTTCTGGCCTGGAAAACCATACTCTCAGATATGGGAGGAGGGAGGTCGGCCAGCCCAGGGTTGGGCTCAGACTGTGGGATGGAAAAGCCTAGGAGATAATAGGCAGCTCCTCATTCTGAGCTCAGAGTTTCTAATTGGCTTGAGGACCGTTACCTGACGTGGCCAGAGGGAATCACGTAACTAAGATTTGAATCTGTGATCCATTAGTGCCTCCCTGTGGTCACATGCTACATAACACGGTAATTGTAACTGTACCCTACCCTTGTACTACACTCCTGACTGTATACTTGAATATTGTTCTGTATATATATCTGTATATTTCTAGTGCGCATTTTTGGTGATTAAATATAAAATTAATCTTGGGCTGCGCTTTTGTCTCGTTTCATGATTCCCCATGTCCGCACGCTCAGTTGGTTATATTGTACGCTACCCCCAGGGTTGGTTTCTGACCCAATATAAGCCTGATGTTGGACGGGGCTTTATATCGAACGAAGAACTGGTAGCGGCATACCGTACTGAGTTAGTGAGGAACTCTGGCAGTGATGGTCGGGAGGTTTATATATTTTCCCAGCCTGGACTGATGATATATCCCCTCCCTCACTGGGAGCATCTCAATAACTCGTACCTACAAGGGAAGCCTTTCCGGTGACTATTTGCTCTCCGTGCAGTTTCCTGGCTGACCTGGGGCAAGTGGTGGCGCCAGAGAGCCAATCCCTGCTGGGTCCTTCTCTCCCCTCCCCAGAGGTGAGTGAAGTTGACACAACCCCTCCCCTGTGCAAGCTGTCACACCAATTGATGGGGGTTTGACTTCAGACATCTACAAAATCAGGTGATAAAATAAGCCAAAGAGCTCAAGTGATCTCAGCTTACAATTTTATTCTGTAAATTTTGTGGTATCCTGTGCTTAGTACTGCGTGATTCTGGAGGTCATCTCATTGAAGTAAATAATGGAACTGAGCTGCAATCACATGCACCGCCACTACAAAATGTATGGTGAATACTGTTAGAGACACAGTATTGTCTGGAGTGCCACAGATAAAGTCAATCAGCTGATTTTTGTGGTTAGTTCAGTCAGGCCTTCACAAATCTGATATTGATGGCCTTTCTTAAAGATACAGTACTGTGCAAAAGTTAAGCAGGTATGGAAAAAATGCTACAAAGTAAGAATCCTGTCAAAATAGTAATGTTGATAGTTTATTTTTATCAGTTAACAAAATGCAAAGTGAATGAACAAAATATTAATCAAAATCAAATCAATATTTGGTGTGACCGTCCTTTACCTTCAAAACAGCATCAAAGCATAAATTCTTCTAGGTACACATGCAGAAATTTTTGAAGGAACTCGGCAGGGACTTTGTTTCAAAAATCATAGAGAACTTACCCCAGATATTCTGTGGATGCAAGCTTGTGCAAATTCTTCCATCTCTTCATGTAATCCAAGACAGACTCAATTATGCTGAGATCATGGTTCTGTGAAGTTCATATCATTACTTCCAAGACTCCTTGTCCTTCTTTATTTTGAAGTTAGTACTTAATGACATTGATGATCCTAACATCATCGTCTTTGTGTCATTACATGAAGGACAGAACGAATTGTGGAATCATACATTCACAGATCTGTGGTTAGTTGTCCAAGATGTTTGGAACAATCTCCATGTTGATTTTCTTGGCAAAATCTTAACTAAGTCAAAGTAGATAACTTGACACAAGGCTGAAGGTACTTGTACAGCTGGAAATGGAATATAGGACTATGCACCTGATAATTATAGGCTGGAATTCAGACACTAATGTTTTAGATACCGAAGAAAACCTTGGTGTGAGATGAACCTGGAATACTGACTTTTGGTAAAGCCAAAATTCAGATGGGAATGGGAGTGATGGCTTTTCCATTTAGAGTTGCACATGGTTCTTTAGTTTTTACCATTTAGACTGTGCTCTGTTTGATGCCACTGTTTTTCCTGAATGACTTTAGCTATGGCTTGTCCATTAAAATTATGCAGCATTTAAAAAGCAAAGTCAATCACTGCTTTCTCTACTCTTGTCTGCTCTTAGCAGAGTGGTTATATAGATTATCCTCTGCACAGAAAAGAAATAAGACAGCATCCTGGTTTTTAATGCACTTCCTGAAATTTCCCTTGGGCTAAGGTTATTTATGCATATATCAAAACAATTGTTTGATTTAAGTACTTTATAAAATGGTTTTATTGTTAAAAAGTCACTATATTAAGGGCATTTGTGCTAACAGGAAAACTCAATAAATGAAACTTAACGAAGACGACTTTTTATGTTCCTCATAGACAGGTTGTCACTTAACAGCAAGTCATTATGCTTCAGTTATCCGGGATTTTTTTTCTGTAAAAACTGTTATTATTGATTTCTTTATGTTGTTTATCTATCACCAAAATGTTTCACAAATTTGTACAGATATTGCCCACTTTAGTCCCTGTCTGGTGACTAATAGTATAGCTCAACCAAATCCACATTGATTTGTTAGAATGTCAATTAACTTAACAGTATGATTTTGGAGTTTAAGAGTACAGCAGAATAATTGAAGGAAACCTATGTATTCACAGGAAAAACATCCATGCAAATTTTGACCCTTTTCCATGTATGTCTAAAGTGTTTCTCCATGTGTATAGTCAATCAAATGCATTATCTAAAATAATAAGATCCCAGGAAATTCTGAGAAATTTTGATGGATAAACAAGCCCTAATAAATGCTCCACTGTTGTTCTTAGAGGAAGTCTGATAGCGCTGAAGTCTGAAGTATTAAATTAAGCAGGTTCATGTAACTATAGATAGTGCTATATGGTCTAGAGCAGCCTTTGTTGGAAAGTTTTGTTGGCTAGCTTAGTGCTGTCAATCAATTCAGCAAGGAATGGAGCTCTAGAGGAAAGGTGCTCCAGGCTGAATGGCCATGCCCATAGTGCTATGGTACCTCATTTGTTTAATTGCTCTGATATCCCAATCTTGTGTTATATGTGTTAAATTAAGGTTGGCTACATCAGCACACTTACAAATAAAAGGGTGAGAATGTTTTGAACTTTTGACTTTCAGGCTCCATATCTCAACATCCAATACTGCTTCAAATGTGAGGCTATCATCATTTTATACACAATCATCTTGGCTATTTCATATATAAATTTGACTTGCAACTATTTAGCATATGATTAGTTATGCAGATTATTGTCATGTCTTTGCATTGTTACTGTTTTGCTCCTACAAATCTAAATTTAAATTTGTATTATTTTGTTATCATTTTATAAATCCACCTTTGGCTTTCATCACTGCCTGAATCTTTCTGGACATACTCTCGATCAGATTCAAGCATCCATCGACCAAAATCTGATCACAGGTCTCTTCTATACCTTCCCAAAGTTGGTGCATACTAGTTGATTTACTTGGGTATGTATATAGTTTTTCTTCAACTCTTTTTACTTCCACAAGTGTTTGATTGGGTTGAAGTCTGGGGATTGCAGGGGCCAATCCAGCACCTCTACTTCATTGTCACTGAACCACTTATTTGCCAATCTCGACGTATGCTTCGGGCCCTTGTACTGCTGGAACACTATGTTGTCCTTTTCATACCCATAGAACTCAAGTGTATGAAGTAATTAATCTTGTAGGATACTCACATATAGTTCAGTATTGAGACCACCATCGATCCTGGTCAAGTATCCAACATCCTTGGCTGTGAAACAACCCATATCATCAAGCTTCCTCCCCAAACATTACAGTTCCTTCAATTTCTCAATCCGCTAGCCTTTTTTCCCTTGTTTCTTCCAGACCCATTTGCACCCATCAGAACCCAGTCTATTGACTTTTATCCGATTGCTCCAAATCACCCAAATCATCTTCTATTGTCCACTTTTTGTACTTTTTTGCAAACTTGAACCGACGCGTCTTATTGAAGTTGAGTGTTATGATTTGGTAGCTGAGAAGGAAAGTAGCCAAAATAGCCTAGGCAACCAGACACCCAGATAGGTTGGTACCTAGCGGATTGCAGACCCCTAAACTGACAGCACAACTAGAAGCAGCCGTGGGACGTACCTACGGTGCCCTAGACGCCTCGACACAGCCGGAGAGTTAACTAAGCCTAAAGAAAGAAAGGGGAAAGCTAACTGCCCTGGAGTAGAGCCCCCAAAGGAATAGGTAGCCCCTAGACATATATTGGCGGTGAGACAAGATGAAATACAAACAGGCAGAAAATAGAGCAAGCAAATGCTGGGGCCCAAACTGTCTAGAAAGAACAGGACAGGAAAGAATACTGTCTGCAATCCAGCAAAAAATCTAAGAAAAACTCCAACACGTCTGATATGCAAAAATACTGAGACCACACGGTCACACTCTGGTGTGAACTGGTACAAATCAGCAGATACTGAAATAACAGGGAACTGAAAATACATAAACTGTCTCTGGTGTGAACTGGTAGCAAATCAGCAGATACTGAAATAACAAGGAACTGAAAATACATAAACAGTGGCAAATGAGAAACAGAGTCCAGCGTAGGCCACCCCAGGGGAAACCTGGCTGTACTAACTCCAGAAGGGCAGAAAACTGAGATAGACAAAAACAAATGCCACAGAAATAAGCAGCAAATAACTTATCTGAAAGTTGCAGGACAAAGCAGGAAGCAAGCTGACTTTCAAAAGGGACCAGGAAGAAACAAATCACTGGCAAGGATCATGGGAAGGTTGCTCACTTATATCTCCCCAGTCAGAAACACCTGATTGCCAATCATCACCCCCAGGTGATAGACTTCTGTTAGCCAAAGCAGCTTCATTACTATCAACAGCCACCAGGGGGAGCCCCAACTCAGAAGTCAGATTCAGAGTGTTCAAAACAGTTGAGACTTCAACTTATTTTGGGCCACCATTCTGTCATGCAATGCTTACATGTATGTCTGTAATCTCACTATTGCGAAGCATATGAGCCATCTCCACTGCCATGTTTGTCGTACCAGAACTGATAGACCTTGTGGTGTGTCAACTTGTTGACTCCGATATTTTGCCTGGATGTCCACCTCTTGGCTTTTGAAAGGATGGAAGGACTTCATTTTGTATTCTACCAACTGTCATGGCATGAATATGATGCAGTTTAGCAATTTTCTTGGCCGAGAGACCAATATCAATGAGCTGGATGATGCTGTTTCTCTTTTCTTGGGAAATCTTCATGGCTGCTTCTCGACTTGAACCAGTGACGTTTCACTTGGGAATCAACCTAATAGCACTCTGAGCAATTAGGGAATGTGAGAACAGGTTGTAATTTGTAATATACAGGAACAAAAAGATTTTTCCATCACCAGGAGCAAAACAGTAACAATGCAGTGACATGACAAAAATCTGCATGACTAATCAAAGGCTAAATTGTTGCAAGTCAAATTTATGTATGAGATAGCCAAGATGATTGTCTATAAAATGATGGTAGTCTCAGTTCAAAGCAGTAGTGGATGGTTAGATATGGAGTCTGAAAGTCAAACGTTCCAAACATTGTTACCCTTTTGCTCATTAATGTATATAGCTTACAATAGAATCTAGACTGGATACAATTGTAGCAAAGATTTACTATTGGATCCAGTTAGCCTAAAGCTGGCCATACACATTAGATAGCTGTATGATGCTTCTGCCGATCATTTGGCTGAGGGCTCCTGTGTTCTCTACTAGAAAGCCACTGACTGGCACATTGGCTGGTGGATTATTTCAGGGAGAACAATGCAATCGGCACTCTGAAATTGGTCCAATATAACAAAAAAGCCGATGTCTCCAGTAAAATCTTGCCAGCTTTATTACATTTTCATTAAAATCAGGTCACAAACAGGACAGTGTTCTGGTGTTGACACATTTCGACTTTAGCAATCTTAATCGCAGCATGGTAATCGTAACTCTGAAGTGGGACATGTGTGATCGTACTCTCCAAACAACAAATTAGCAGGCATCTCAATAAACATTAGAGTGTTGGTCAAAGCAATCAATACTGGCAGGTTCAGCCAACTCTGAAATCGGACATGTGAATTTCTCCGAACCACAAATTAGCGGGCACCCCAATAAACATTAGTCCATTGGCCAAAGCCATCGATATTGGTGGGTTCAGGCAACATTAGTCTAATGTGTATGAGGGCCTTTAGAATGAAAACTAAAGGATTTCCATTCGCTAAAATCAATTAATGTTTAAATGATGTGGAACTTACAATACAATTTATATGTTATAAATAAAAGGAGTCTGTCAGCACAAAATGACTATTCAAACCAGAAACGGCATCTTGTGCAGAAAAAAAGTAACTGGGAAGGAGTACTAAATTGCTCTTCTATGCCAAGTGAACACTGAGGAGCTCAGAAGAATATCGGAATAAAGAATGATTTTTGACAAAGTAATGGATTTGGACACTAAAAACTAAGATTTTTATTAGGGGTACAACACATGGTGCTGTAGGTGGTTTTTCTGCTGAAAGACTCCCTTTAAGTTATACTGTATTTACATGAAGCAAGAACCACATTTAAACAACAAGATAGGAATTCAAGCTATCCATAAACTTTACAAAGCCTTCGTTTGATTAGCAATTATCTCACCCAACTCTCTCCCATACACCAGAGAGCTTGTTCTGCTGATTTCTAGCTGGGAGCTTTATCTCTTAGAGAATAAAAGGATCTGCAGTCCAAAAGTGGACATGCCAGATCCTTAGCTCCCCTGACAGATGATGTCAGATTCCCCCAATACACAGGCCAAATCCATCAACATCAGCATGATGAGTCAACGTTAGTCTAATGCGTATATGGGCCTTAGATTAAAACCTGGCAAAAACAATTGGAGGCCATGGTTGTAGGCTAAAGGTACTGCCACACTAAACGTTCCCGCTAATGATCACGAT
>VIAB01005017.1:0-22925 GCA_009801035.1 Oophaga pumilio | reverse complement strand
TGCAGCACATAGTGCAAACCTAATATCTGGCAAGTGGCTTCTATTAACAGGGCTACATCTACGCCAGTTGTTAGCACATCTCCCGTGACGTTAACGGAGATAGTGCTAATTCTACATCTCCCCTAGTGTGAATTAACACAGGCGAGATCTAACGTTAGATTTCTGTCATCAGTTTGACCCTCATACTCTAGGGGTGTTCGGCAGCAGTGAACATAAACTGCATAGAGGATCCCGGATTCGGTTGCAATCCATTATATAATAAAACTGTTGCAACCGAGCTCATAACAACCGCAGTCATTTTGGCATTCTGCAAATGTGATGCCTGGCCAGACACCAGTTACTGCCAGGATTCATGAGGAATCTTAATCGACTGCTAATGGGCAGTGGTCTCCAGTTCACTAATATTCTTGGGTCTCATGTTGCAACATTTCTCTTTAAATCCCACCAAAGATTTTCTATGAAGTTCAATTCAGGCCACTCCAAATTCTTTGAGGACTTCTGAAAGCAAGCCATGGTGAACTTTGATAGTTTACTTGAGATCTCTAAAGTTGACTTTTGTTGGGCTTTTGGGTCAGTAGAGGTGTACGTCTTGGAGTTTGGACATAAAGTATGCTCCTCACTGAACAAGCTGAAAAATCAGTGCCTGTTGCCACCAAATCTTGCTGCGAGTCTATTGCAATCACTTGAGGGTTTTTGTTTGCCGACCTCCTCAGGAATCTGGTGACAGCTGGCAATAGTTTCCCTATTCTGACACGTTCAGCTAGTGTAGCCAATGTTGATTTAACTTTGAATTTACAAGTTATGCCTCCTGATGTATCTCTAGGATCATCCAATGTCATTATATCTTTTTGTATTATTATTCCTTGTCTTAACTTTTCAAACTGCTTTTTTGACTTTGATATTCTGGTGTCTAACACAGTCTTAGTCAGACTTTCCGAGTGCCTCACGTACCCTTAGTCACTGAGTGTGCTCTATGACTAAGAGCAAGTAAGATGCCTGAAACAAATCAAAGTATTCCTTTACCATGATGTGGAAGTTTGAATGGCTTTCAAATAAAGAATCTGGATTTTTACACTTGTTTTAATAGTTGTGTTGAACTATTTCAATTGTTTTAGTTTCAGTGGTTTAATGCAAACAACAGAAAGTCAGTACATTTTTGCTAAAAAATAAAATTTGCCAAGTTGGGATTAAGAATTTTGATGGCAACTGTACAATGGAAATATATACGGTAATTATTTATTAACAAGAAGTGGAAAATTGTAATTTGGGTTTTTAAAAATTTAAATGTTAGTTGTACATTGCTCGAAAATTCTATGCCTTTTCCTAATTCCTACCTAGTACACTATTGTGCCACATACATAAATGTAGCATCTAATATTTGTCCAATGTATAAAACTTTACCAGTGAGTCTAAGGATGAATGTTTCTTCTTGTTGAGAGCGCAAAGTCAGTGTAAGGAGACTTGTAGGCCACTCAATGCTCCTCCGGGAATTTAAATATGCAAATAGCCTCTTTAGAAAGGAAGTGGACAGTAACTTTTAGAAATCCTAAATGTCAATATCGACCTACATGTCTTAAGGGTATGCCACACTAAACAGCGTCGTTAACGAGATCGCTAAAATACGTCACTATTTAGCGATCTCGTTAGCGACGTAGTTGTGTGTGGCATGTAGCAACGACGTGGCCCCTGCTGTGATCTCGTTGATCGTTCACTAGAGTTCTGGACCGTATTTTGATCGTTGGCGTCCCGCTGGTGAGCCTGATTCGCTGTGTTTGGCAAAAGAAGCCAAACCAGGAAGTCCTTTTTACTTCTTATCCTAAGCCAAGGGCAAGGTCCCTTTGAAGGGATGATATTGACTTTTAGATTGCTATTTCCAATAGATTAAATCCTAAATACTTTAGTAGGAATTCTGTTTTCTAAATAACTGTATAATGTATTTTTTTTATATTTTTTAACTATTTCATAGAACATTTTGTAATATATGTATTATAGAAACAGATGTTCAACTCCAATACATTTACACATAAACTTACTATTGAGCCTTGTGTTGCTTGATTTCTCAGTTTGAATTGATAATCACAGTTAAAAACTATATCTATAAAATCTTACCCTCTTCCAGGAAGAAGATAGACTTTCACAAAAGGATCTGAATAACCGTTGTTATCTCTAGGAACAAGATTCCTTGCTTGCAGTATGTGAATTATGAGATTACCAAGATGCTTATCATAATTAACTTGAAGCTACAAAACACAAAAAACAATGCCCCCATACTTAACTGCAAATGCATTACAAAAAGCAAATAACATTCTACATGACAAATCAACAAGGCATATTGCAATGAGCAAGAGTTGGTATTTTCTGGCATGGATTAGCTACTGCTATGCATCCATGTCAAGAAAAGGAAACCAGTGGGAAAATGGCGCATATAATTTATTTTGAATGTACTATCATTGTCAAATTAGGATTGCATTTCGCCTGTGGCTTTAAAAAGCTTAATTGTCTACATAGTAGTTTAATGAGCCTAAAAGAAATAGTAATATTTTCATACAAATTTTAAACAAACATTTTTTAAATTGGGAAATGGTTAAGAATGTAGCCTTGTAGTTCTGGGGTCCTTAGTTCAAATTTTACTAGGATGACATTTGCAAGGAGGCTGCATGTTCTTCCCTTCTTTAAGTGGGTTTCCTCCCACACTCCATAAACATGCAAAGAAATTTACATTGTGAGGCCCAATGGGGACAGTGATGATGATGTCTGTAAAGTGTTGTGGAAATCAATGACGTTATATTAGGGAGTACATTTAATTAATAAGTACCTGGATTTCACCAGTGATTGGATGGGAAGGTGCTTTCACAGCTTCAGTAGACTACAAAAAAAACAAAAAACAATAAATGCTAAGCAACTAGACATGCAGATGTTTAGATAGCTTAAATTTAGTTTTGATAAATGAGGTTATTGCATTTCAATTGACACACAAGAACACAGTTGTTCAGTCATTGTTACAGTGGGTACTGAAGGTATTCAGACCCCTTTAAATTTTTCACTCTATTTCATTGCAGCCATTTGCTAAATTCAAAAAAGTTCTTTTTCTTTCATTAATGTACACTCTGCACCCCATCTTGACAGAAAAAAAAACAGAAATGTAGAAATTTGTGCAAATTTATTAAAAAAGAAAAACTGAAATGTCACATGGGCATAAGTATTCAGACCCTTTGCCCAGACACTCATATTTAAGTCACATGCTGTCCATTTCCTTGAGATCCTCTATGAGATGGTTCTACTCCTTCATTGGAGTCTAGATGTGCTTAATTAAACTGATAGGACTTGATTTGTAAAGGCACACACCTGTTTATATAAGACCTCACAGCTCACAGTGCATGTTAGACAAAATGAGAATCATGAGGTCAAAGGAACTGGCCAAGGAGCTCAGAGACAGAATTGTGGCAAGGCACAGATCTGGCCAAGGTTACAAAAGAATTTCTGCAGTAGTCAAGGTTCCTAAGACAACAGTGGCCTCCATAATCCTTAAATGGAGGATGTGTGGGACCACCAGAAGTCTTCCTAGAACTGTCCGTCAAGCCAAACTGAGCAATCATGGGAGAAGAGTCTTGGTGAGAGAGGTAAAGAAGAACCCCAAGATCACTGTGGCTGAGCTCCACAGATGCAGTAGCGAGATGGGAGAAAGTCAAATATCACTGCAGCCCTCTACCAGTTGGGTTTTTACGGCAGAGTGGCCCGACGGAAGCCTCTCTTCAGTGAAAGACATATGAAAGCCCAGACAGAGTTTGCTAAAAAACACATAAAGGACTCCAAAACTATGAGAGATAAGATTCTCTGTTCTGATGAGACGAAAATAGAACTTCTTGGTGATAATTCTAAGCGGTATATGTGGAGAAACCAGGCACTGCTCATCTGCACTATACAATCCCCACAGTGAAACATGGTGGTGCAGCATCATGTTTGGGGGGTGTTTTTCAGCTGCAGGGACAGGACGACTGGTTGCTATTGAAGGAAGCATGAATGCGGCAAAGTACAGAGATATCCTGGATGAAAACCTCTTCCAGAGTGCTTTGGACCTCAGACTTGGCCGAGGGTTCACCTTCCAACAAGACAATGACTCCAAGCACACAGCTAAAATAACAAAGGAGTAGCTTCAGAACAACTCTGTGACCATTCTTGACTGGCCCAGCCAGAGCCCTGACCTAAACTCAATTGAGCATCTCTGGAGAGACCTGAAAATGGCTGTCCACTAACGTTCACCATCCAACCTGATGGAACTGGAGAGGATCTTCAAGAAAGAATGGCAGAGGATCCCTAAATCCAGGTATGAAAAACTTGTTGCATCATTCCAGAGAAGACTCATGGCTGTACTAGCTCAAAAGGGTGCTTCTACTCAATACTGAGCAAAGGGTCTGAATACTTACGACAATGTGATATTTCAGTTTTTCTTTTTTAATAAATTTGCACAAATTTCTACATTTTTTTTCACTCATGATGGGGAGCAGAGTGTACATTTATGATAAAAAAATTAACTTTTTTGAATTTACCAAATGGCTGCAATGAAACAAAGAGTGAAAAATTTAAAGGGGTCAGAATACTTTCCGTACCCACTGTAAGTAACAGTGCTGCATCTCCATGGAGTTTTCATACATTCCTATTGTTCACATAGGTTTATTCTGAGGAAATAGGTTTATTTGGAATTAGTTAATCAAATGCCTCCTTGATGGTATTGCATGATGGTTAAGTATATTGCCTGTATTTCTCAGCATGAAGACACCAAGAAATTGGAAATGTTGAGGTCAGTAGATGCAGTGGTTGGCCAAGGAAACTTAGTACAACTTAGTTGGCCAAGGAAACTTAGTACCGCAGATGAATGACACATCATTCTTAATTCACTTTGAAGTGTCCAGAAGTGATATCAGCTCAGAACTGTCAGCAACCAATGAGACCCAGCTACACCCAACTACTGTTTGGAGATGTTTGGCCAAAAGTGGTCTTCATCGTAAAACTGCAGCCAAATACCATATCTTCAACATGGAAATAAGACCAAGCGACTCATCTATGCACAAATGCATACAAATGTGGTCAAAATTGTTGGTACTCCTCGTTTAATGACAGAAAAACCCACAATGGTCACAGAAATAACTTGAATCTGACAAAAGTAATAATAAATCAAAAATCTATGAAAATGAACAAATGAAAGTCAGACATTGCTTTTCAACCATGATTTCATAGAATTTTTAAAAAATAAAACTCATGAAATAGGCCTGGACAGAAATGATGGTACCCTTAACTTAATATTTTGTTGCACAACCTTTTGAGGCAATCCCTGCAATCAAACAATTCCTGTAACTGTCAATGAGACTTCCGCACCTCTTGACAGGTATTTTGGCCTACTCATCAAGGGTGATATACAGTGGGTTAAATAAGTTTTGAACACTTCAACAATTTTCTACGTAAACATATTTCTAAAGGTGCTATTGACATGAAATTCTCACCAGATGTTGGTAACAACCCATCCAATTCACACATGCAAACAAATCAAACCATAGATGTCCATAAATTACGTCATGTGTAGTAATGAGAACTGACACAGATAAAAGTATTTAACATTCTTACTGAAATTTAATTAATAGTTCGTACAAAAGCCTTTGTTGGTGATTGCAGCTTCAATTCGCTTCCTGTATGGAGAAACTAGTCGCATGCATTGCTCAGGTCTGATTTTGGTCCATTTTTCCACACAAGCCCTCAAATACTGAAGGTTTTGTGGGTTCCTTCTATGTACTTTGTGAATCAGGTAGCACTCTGCCGACAAGGGAGGGTAACCTCTAACCTGGGTTACTCCTCAGCACCCTGAATCCCTTAACTCTGCTTTCAGGATTCTATATTCTGGAACTGTACACCAACTCCTAAGACTTACTAATGTCCCCTGATGAGTTCACCTATACTGGGGGACAAAATGCATCGGAAGGGAATTAAGGGACACTAGTGAGGTGAGAACCATACTTGGGCACTGTCCTTATCAGGACGGGAGATTTGAATGGGGCATGACAGGGTAGCCTACAAGCGATAAACCCCAACACCGTGCTGTTCTTTGGATCTTGGATGGCTCATCCAGGACATCAATAGTGTGAAACCATACTTTTTTATTAATATACACTGATTTTATTGAGCACTTTTTGTATTTTTTTGTTCAGCACTTGTGGCTAATGTGCATTTCTCGTTTTTACATGATACATATTATAAGTTAGGTTTTATTCTACTAATATACATTCCTGCTGCTAATAATAATAATACTCCTTCTATGAAGTCTGAAGTTTAGTTCCTTCTATAAATTTTCTATTGGATTCCGGTCAGTTGATTGTATTGGCCTTAAAACATTATGTTTATTATGGCATCCAAAGAATTCAATGTTGGTCTCATCTGATCAGACTGTATTCTCTCTGTATTTTACAGGCTTGTCTAAATCTTTTTGAGCAAACTTTAAATGCATTTAAACATGCTTTTTGATCTTGGACAACTTTTCTGATAATTATTTTGACTCCTCTGTCTGTTTGGATGGAGCATTGATTTTCCATGGTTTTTGCACTTCTCTTTCTTCGTGTGTTGGATACTTTTTTCCTGCGTCATTTCTCATTATTGTACATAACCTAATTTATGGAGATTTATGGCGATCTATGGTTTCATACCTTTGCCTGTGTGGATTGGATGGGTTGTTACTAGTGATGAGCGAGTATGCTCGTTGCTCGAGTTTTCCCGAGAATGCTCGGGTGGTCTCCGAATATTTGAAGTGCTTGAAGATTTAGTTTCTGTCGCCTCAGTTGCATGATTTGTGGCTATTAGACAGCCTGAACACATGTGGGGATTGCCTGTTTGTTAGGGAATCCCCACATGTATTCAAGCTGTCTAGCAGTCGCAAATCATGCAGCCGCGGTGACATAAACTAAATCTCTGAGTACTTCCAAATATTCGGAGACTACCCAAGCAATGAGCATACTAGCTCATCACTAGGTGTTACCAACATCTGGTGAGAATTTCATGTCAATAGCACCTTTAGAAATATATTTACTTACAAAACTGGTGACTTGTTCAATACTTATTTCACCCACTGTGTATATATATATATATATATATATATATATATATATACTGTATATGCGAGCCAATTAATAATAGTACTAATTATATAAGATCTATGCTTATATTGGAAGCTCATTCTAAAATACCATCTTCTGTTTGTACCCCTATATTTGCTTTCATACCAGCTGTTCTAGAAGGTGGAACATTATGATAACAGGCAATCCAAGGCCTCACTACCCATACTACTTATATACAGTACAGGAGATTAACAGTTTTTATATAAACTACATTTGAAAATGAAAGACTGTTGCATGTTGTGACTTGCAATGCTGCATGGATGCGATAAATGTTCATAAGCAAATTTATGTGAAGGCCCAGTTACACAAAGAGTAGGCACAATATTATTGTGCCCTGCAGTTCTCAGCCATGGCCACTACAAAATGAACAGAGCTGTGCAGTTACAGCTACATTCCCTTTCTAGATTCAGTAATTTGAGATAGAAAACTGATGATCTGCCTGGGTACAACATGGAGGACTACCACTGACCTGATATAGATGATCCTAGGGACCCTAAGAATAAGTCATGAATATTATAAGCCTGGACATCCCATTTAATAGCAGATGGTACTGAAGAAAGAAACAGTGACAACCATTTACAGAATATAATATTTGAAATATATTCTTAAATACAATTGGGCATAATGAAGTACTCTAAAGATCAGGTCTGGACATTTTTCCAGTTCCTATATTCTGACTGCACATTCAATCCAAATCTAGTGATTCTGATAATTACTAATCTTGCCATACAAACAAATTAAACCTGCCTTAAAATCAAGTTTAGAACAGTCAGTAATTTGTACAATCTGTTTTATAGCGTTTCTTCCTCATAGTTGGACTACAAGAATGTTCTATGCAGTCCTCACATCTACTTCTAATCCTACTTTCTCATCCATCCAACCACCATCTTGGAATTACCTTGCTGCTGTGCCTTTTCTTGCTTACAGAAGGGGAGCCAGGTTGTCCAGGACTGGGCACTGCACTGGAGGCTGCCGATGTGGTTCCTGAATGGATATATGAGCCTTTCTCCATTGCCGAAGAGACAACAGAAGGCGTCTGCTGCTGGGAAACCTTCTGGAGTTCAGCTGCCAGTTGTTTAGGATCCACTCCAGGGGACTTTGTTTTCTCTACTGTAATGAGGCATAATGGCATAACGAACACTCAAATAATTGACACACATGAAAGTGAAGGAATTGGAAAAGACTAGAAAAGATACGCTTCTTTTCCACAAATGACCACTTTTGTCCACAGGCTTTTTAAAAATTTGAGCTAAGCATTGCACACGTGAATAAGGTTGAGCTGTAATGTCAGACACAGCCTGTAAACAAGAGCGAAGCTGCTCCTAGAGAAAGAGAAGACTTTTTTCTTTTGGTTTTAAATAAATGTTTCAATTTGTGGTTTGCTGAACAACTTCACTAATGAACAATTATTTTATTACATTTTCCTCCATGTTTCTTACCAGCCTTTCCTGGGTCATGCAGCTCTAAATTCTGTGGAGTTGCAGAATTCGATAACATGCTAATGTCCCTGAAAGGAAAAGGAAAATATGAGAAAGAGGCAAATAATGAGAGTGGAAGGATCTAACATGGGGTATAAAAGCAGTGTGGTAATTGGAATTAAATATTGTAGTTTAAATATACAGATCTAGCAAAGGTTACCTTGGCTCGGCTAACACATCACCGGGATATCACTGTTCAACAAGTGGAATTCAGCAACTGACTTGACATTGGTCAACGACTTGTGCAATGTTAAAGTGACTGTCAGCACAACATGACTGTTCAAACCAAGTACAGGCGCTCGGTGCCCCTTGTGCTATGGATTGGCACACAAATGAACCTTATTGTAATTAATTTCAGGTAAAACCCAACTTGGGACCGTGATGCCCAAACAGGCCATGGGTCCCCTGAATTAAGCTCAACAGCCTCACAGGGCAGGACGTCAGATGCCGGTCTGGACACCACTTGAACTGTGCATGTAAGACACAGTATAAAACCATCTTCACACCAACTCAGTGTCTTATATCTAACACACATGTATACATAAGAGGAAAGTTAATACTGTGAGTTAAGATGAAAGATACCTGAAATCAGCAGTGAAAGCTAAATACATTTTCCTGAAAATTTACAGATAATATATATATATATTTATATGTTTATGACCAACATCAATAGCCGCTCAGATACACATCATTTTAAAATTTATAGCCTGGTCTCAAATTTATTTTTACCAATTTATATTTTACTTAGTACCCGAGTAAAAAATATATCACTGGTTCCCATTTAAAAGTCACAACAACTGAAGACATCTTTATATATATATATATGTTTCCTTATGTACTGTATATCAGAATTGTGGCTTAAAGGGAGTATGTCAGTGGAAAGGATTGTTTATCCCCATCACAGCCCCTGTAGTAGACATAGCCCTAATAAAAATTAGTGTCCAATTCTGTTGCGGATTTCCCCAGAATTTTTTGTTTGTTCACATAAGGTAATGAGGTTCTCAGTGCACCCTTGACGAGGCTGAACAGTTCAGTGCGCCTTCCCAGCTAATAGCTTTGCATCTATCTCCACCCACCTTGTTATTGATTGACAGCTGTGTCTTTACAGAGGTCAGAGGATGGCAGCGATATATAAGAAACAAGTAGGTGGGAGGAAGATGCTGTGAACTGGTCGGCCATACCCAGGGTGCACCATGAGCCTTAATAGTATATTTGAACAAAGAGTAATTTCAGGCAAATGCAGTAATGGATTTGGACACTAAAGGTAAGATTTTTATTAGGGCTATTTCTTCTACATGGTGAGGTGCTTGGTTTGAACAGTCATTTTGTGAAGACAGAGTCCTGTTAATGCTTGTTAATGTTTTGAAAATGGTTTGCAACCTACAAGTATTGGGTAATTCTGAGTCAAAAGAAGATGTTAGAGCAGGGGTTGGGAACCTCAGGCCCGCGTGCCGCCCTTGATGACTTTTTCTTTGGCCACCAGGCAGATTCCCGGGGACCGCAGTGCTTGGGCCGGCAGCTGTATTTTGACGGCCACTGGTCCATTAATTTCTTGTTGCACTGTGATCATACACATGCAGCGTTCAATGCTGAACACTGAAGGGCATGCAATGAAAGATTACGTCCTCACAACAGTGCCAGCATCCGGACGTACCTTGTAGGTGGAGTTAGAGAGCAATTTGTACGGCCCCCATAGGATGGTATAAATATCCAAATGGCCCTTGGGAGAAAAAACATTCTCCAACCCCGTATAGAATATGAAGATTATGGAGTAAATACATATTGCCCTGTTAAGATTCTCTTATAGTTGTACAAAGAACAGTTTTGCACAGATGTAATTAGTAATATACTGTAACACATAGAAAATAGTGAGAATAGGAATGTAAGGGAAACTCACAGTCTTACACAAATGTCTGCTTCCCCACTTGACTGACTAATGATACTCTGAACTTCTTCATATGTCTTTGCAGTTAATTGAAAACCGTTCCATTCTAAAACCAGCATTCCTGGAAAGATAATCCACAAAATTTACATAATTTAGAGAACTTAACAGCACAAAAAGTTGTCAGTTTTAAGCTACCATGTTATCCTTATGTTCCATGAGTCTACTCACTTTGGTTTAAGGAGTTTTCCCGGTATAGAAAAAAATAGATATATAAAAATATGACATTATAAAAAAATTCTTAAATTTCCTTAATCACCAAATCTATTTATTTTGTTTAGGGAGGAAATCCCTATAGTCATCTAGTTATACTAGCAGAAACCTATACTAGAATGTTAATAGTACAGGTGTAAAGCGGTGTGAAGCTCCGCTGCTGTGACCTGGAGGCAACTTATACCTCAAGTCAAGCAAGTCAGTGTAGAGAGAAGTGTAAGCAGCCTCTTTCAAGCTGCAGAGCCCCTGCCATCCCCAGCATTATATCAGAATATCCACTTCTTTTTAGAAATGAAGAGGGGTGTGAAAATTTATTTTGCACATGCTCACATGAACCTGTCCTATTAAAGGGCTGTTTTCAAGTTTCAAAAAAAGCTATGACCACCAATCCAGTAAAGTATCAAAAAAAGCAGGGTAGGATTAATAACTAAAAATATATATTTATTGGGTAAGATTAAAAAAGGTTCAATAGTGACACCATTGATGTCACTATTGAACCTTTTTTAATCTTACCCAATAAAGATATATTTTTAGTAATTAATCCTAACCTGCTGTTTTCAAGTTTGAAAGTTATCTCCTATCCAAAGAATAGCAAATAACTTTCCGATCGCTGGGGGTCCAACAGCCATGGACAACACTGATCCCAAGAACTGGGGCTCGGAGACCGATCATGTACAATGCCTTTCCATTCTTTCTAAAATGAGTGCCGAAGATCAGCCAAGTACTGCGCTTGGCAATTTTCGGCGCTCTCAATATGAATGAATGATCGATTTCAGCTTAATTCAGCCAGGAATTCAGAGCCCCAGTTCTTGGGATCACTGCAGACCACAGCAGTCGGACCTCCAGTGATCAGAAAGTTATCCTATATGACTTAGATAGAGGATAACCTCTAAATTCGAGAACACCTTCATAATATTCTAAGACAGGTTTCTGACGATCACCAGTCGGTTTTACCTCCCCAAACAAAATGAGTGTGATTTGTTAATTAAAGTGTATTTAGAAATTAATTCATAACCACATTTTTTTATTTATTTTTTTCATCCCAGAGATTGCCTGTAAGTGTGCACATACTGTATTGTACACTGTGAATCTTAAAACACGCTTTGTGCTTCGTTGGTATGCAAATTAACTCTATTCCGCATGCCCTAAAAGATCGAAGTATGTTTACATAACCACAATATTGTTGCATTGTACAATGAATTAAAGATAGTTTTATAACCCGTTTATTATTTTCTTACTTAAAGTGTAACGCTAAACAAAAGATGCAATTTTTCATTTTGCCCAGTGTAAAACCTCTGATCTGGCTCCCAAACTCAAAGGCATTGTTAAGGATTAGAAAAGAAAATCGCATTCAAAGAAAGCGTAAAATTCCGGACACAGCTCATGGGCAACATAGGCGCTTTTTACAGGGAAGAAAAAATCTGAACCTTTTTTTCAATAAATAGTGAAAATGGACTTATTCTATATGAACTCGGATAATTAGGCTATATCAGGACTAATACAAACTAATAAAAATCATTCAGAATATATTTTATGGATTCTTTATCAATGGAAGATATAACAGAGCGTTACTTAAAGAGAATCTATCACTAGGTTTTTGTTACCCCATATGAGAGCAGTATAATGTAGGGGCAGAGATCTCTGTTTTATCTGCTGCAGATCTACCAGTTCTGTATAACCCCGCCCACAAAGCTAGAAAGCAGCTTTCTGTGTGTACTGTGCATAGGCAGAAAATTGCAGGTTTACTAGTCCTCTAGTGATAATCTCTTGCTGATAAAACAATGATTTTATCAATCCTACAGCAGACAGTCAATAAGTGACAGCACTGGAATCAGGTTATCTGTCTCTACATTATACTGCTCTCAGATTGGGTGGCAAAAATCTGGTGGCAGACTCCCTTTCAGGCTATGTTTTGTTGCTTTTTGTCTGCAGTCAAAATCTGCTCTCTTGGCAGTAAAAACGCACCTTGCAAAAAACAGGTTTTGCTGCTTTTTTTGTCTGGTGCAGATTATATGTGTCATAAATCTTCATTCCCCAAAAAAGCAGCAAAACCGCATTGGTCGGGTTTTTTCAGCGTTTTTACACTTTCTCATTGTTTTCTATGGTGAAAAAATGCTGTAGAAATGCTGAAAGAATTCCAATTCAGTCATCAAAAAAAGCAATTATTTGGATGAGATTTTTGAATCCTTATAGCTTTTGCTAGTAAACAGAACCTGTAGAAAGCAGCTTTCAATTTGAATTAAAAAAAACGCTGCAAAAACGCAATGTGTGAACATACTCTATAGTCTACGAGTGGTCTATCGACAACCTTCAGCGCAGCATGAATAGCTACCAAGTGGTGTTGTCATGACCTGCTTTGGAAGTCTTAAAAATTAAGAGTTAAGGGGCAGCACAGGGTTTTAACTTTGGGTAAAGCGAAATTACACTTATCTTAAAAATCTTTTATCATTCCAAATGTATACTCTAAATACCATAATCAGATTTAACAAGTATACTAAACATTTTTTTTCTATTTAGTGATTAAAACAAAAACAATTTGTGTCATGCCTATGTCATCTACTCATTGCTTTGAACAGCAGAGCAGGGATTATTTCCATGAGTGTGGAAAAGAAAACAGTGTACATTTTTGGTGGATGCCATGTTGCGGATCAGTTTAGATCTAGTAATGTAGAATCATACAAACCACAAAATTCATAGTGCACCATGATATAGTGTATCCGGAGAATAGTTCAATGAATGTGAATTCTTAAAGTAGCGTTCTCTCTCATAAAATGAAGATGAATTTCTCAAAAATGGAAACGTCAGAAACAACATTATGGTGTCATTTAAAATTAAGATGTATGTGAATGGATACTGCTGGATGGAAAGTGCATATTTCACTTTACTGAGTAAAGAAATAATAAATTTTGTATAGGTCGAATTTTGCCAAAAAATATTTTAGTTTGCAATAGTTTTATGTGCTGCTTTAAGAAGAAATCTCACATTCTCATTTTTCACACAGCAAGCTGAAATATTGGAGGACGGCACACAAGGAATGTCCACTGCAAAATGGTACAATCATCACTTACAAAAACTAAAATGGATCTTCGTACATGTTTTGCGGTAATCCTGTGCTGTGGCATAACAAAATCCAAAAATAAAAGATTTATAACATTGTATGAACCTGTCGCACCCACCGTACAAACATTTAAAACAGAAATAAAATGGGAGTTCCAGCATATAAATTTAGTTAGAATGTTGCAAAAAATCATAAAATGTAAGACAAGCAATAACCAAAAACCTGAATTACTGGAGAAAACAGTGACTTATGACCACTATCAATGTCTTTGCTGTAATCTCACCCACTGTTCGGTGATCCACTTCCTGGTTGGATTGTGAATGTGTCATGCAGATTATCTATCAAGGAACAGTGAGTGTGAATACCGCCGTGACTGACCACTGTCGCAGCACTGCCCAGATGACTCCTAGACTGTGACGGAAGGTGGTGGTAGAAGTTCTCCCTGCCAAACATCAGGGCATGTAAACAGTATTTCTACACACTGTACCAACATGACATTTTGTGAATAGTGAAAACTCTGCTGACAGACTCTTTCAGGCTTGACCACACACTTTTTTTTTGCCTGTTTTATATTTTGGAAATGGAAAATTAATAGCTCAATTGGCATAAAAGCTTGGCCGTAGTGTATACCTGGCAAATAAAATTGTCTTAACCCAAAGTTTTCACTGCCATCTAAAGAGAACCTTGTGAAAAAACAGGATTGTACCGTAATTAATCAGATGACTATTTTTAGTGAGCCAAGAAGAATAGACTGTTATCTATACTTTTGCTTGTGTAAGCTTGTAATATTGACTAGTAAGCTGATATTTCATATAACAAAGTGTGCTCTTATCTTTGATGACTAGTGATGTTTGATATGCTAATTATGCATTGTGTTATGGAACCAGTTTGTTGACTTCGAAAGCAGAGAGGGAAAAACTATGCAAATAGATTAAAAAATCAAGTAATGCTACTTGATCTCATCACCATTCTTCACCTTATCTGTGATGCTGGACTAAAGGAAACTTGTTAAATCTAAAAATAGGTTACATGCCTCTGTATAAAGAGACTCAGAGACAGAAAGAATGAGAGAAAGACAGCCAGAGATTCTGCCAAGACATCCATACATCCAAAAGGACCAGAGACAGGACAGTAGCCATTTTACAGCATGGCTCCATCACGAGGGACACGGATCTATCATTCTACAGGAAACAACCTACGGTTTTTAGCCCCGGCTGGAAGAATACAGATCTGCTCTATTGACCAACGCTGAAGCATGGATATGTTTGAGAAGCCAGGTTGTGACTCTTGTGTTAATGGGCCTAGTACCTCAATGGACTTTCATCTTGTTATGCTTGTTGTTACCTCCTTTCTGTGTGCGTGCCACAGGTGGAGTAACTGACCCTGGAAGATGAAGCCAGGTTGTAATCTTTGGATCAACTGGCCTTCTATGGACTGAATGGACTGTAATCTTCCTAAGCTTGTCATTACCTCCTCTCTGTGTGCGTGCCACAGGTGAGGTAGCGACTGTGGAAGCACTGAAGCAACATCTGTCATTATCACGGAGAGTCAGCGGAAGGGTGAGACTCTGTAATGTGAACCATCTTGGGGAATTTTCTGGAACTGTTCTATGTGTTATCTGCCTGTTTTATGGTTCAATAAAGCATTGCCACACTGTGTTACCATCACCCTGTATTGTCTGAGTAGCGTTATGCCCATGGTAAAGGGAGAGCGAGTGTTCTGCGGGACAATTCCAGGTTCATGCGGTTTCGGCTAGTGGACTGGAGCACCCGCTGACCCCCCTTATCTCCACAAACCTGTAGGCATGATTTTGTAATGTAAAGACATGACTGTAATGGCACGGTAATACTGATTAAATTGATACCTTTGGTGAATAAATCCGTGTTGTGGTTCTCCTTTAACCCGTTTCCAACATAGGCCGTACATTTACGCTGATGTCAGACACCCTCCCTTTGATGTGGGCTCTGGCGCTGCGCCCACATCTTTCCCGGGACATGTCAGCTGTTTTGAACAGCTGACATGTGCCCGCAATAGCCGCGGGTGGAATCACGATCCACCCACGGCTATTAACTAGTTAAATGCCGCTGTCAAACTCTGTCAGCGGCATTTAACTCGCACTTCTGGCCATCGGGCCGAAAACCCGCCCTCCGGTGACCCGTGTCATGAAAAAAACTATCTCAGAATCACTGGGATACACTGAAGTGTTCCAAAGTTATTACCACCATTAAAAGGTTTATTGGCATTCATTAAGGGGTTAAATAAATATCTTATTTTATATATCACCTCTCAAAAAAGTGATATTTAACCTACTGAATTAATATAGCTAGATGAAAAATAAATGATGAGCAGAGGTTTGGGGTCTCTGTAAGGTGTAATGTACAAAATGCAGTTATGGTAACAGGAGCTTTTGTCCTGCAGACATTGTCATTTTGTAGACAAGTGTTGAGAGATGACATCAATTCATCTTGTCAGCCATATGAAAACTCACCAGATAAGCTGAGAGTGCCTGCATGCCAAGAATAGAATCACAAACCAGGCAGTTAGAGATGGCAGAAATGGACAGTCACTTAGTTGTAAATATTATATAATATTAAAGGGGTTGTCTCAACATCAATAAGGGTTAAAATTGCAAAATACAAGTAAAAACAGCAACTGTGCAATTTTATTCCTTTTAAAAATCCTCTCTATTCTCAAGAACAAAATGATATTTAATCTAGTCATTGCACTGTAACCACTGATCTGAAGGTGGCTAGAATCCATGCCAGCTTCAGCGTCCTTACTTTTCTAGTATGCTGCTGCAACGGCGGAGAGCGTACAGTTCAGACTAGCAGCGCATCCATGCCGCTGTTCTGAACTGTTATGCCTCAGAAGTGCACTCTCACCGGCAAACAGGAAGCTGGGAGGAAGAGTAGCGGTGCACTCCCGATGGTGATAAGTGAGAGCAACCACTTTAAGACAGCATTTTTAGGAAGGAAAGCTATGATGCCAGATAAAAAGTATAAAGCTGGGCCCTGTAAAAGTTTTTTTTTATTTAATGTAACTGCATTTAAATTAGAATAATAAATTGTAGAGTTTAATCTCACCAGGCAAATCCAGTAGCAAACCAGACTAATTATTATGGGGGCCTGTAGTCTGCCACTTGTATTCAGAATATAAGTTGACATAAAACTGTTTATGTCTTAATGATCATGTCTATAATTTCTTGTTTGCCGAATAGGTCATAAATAATTCTCAGTTTGTGTCCAACCAGTGATGACTATTTCAATAAAATTACTTTGCATAATTCCAGCAAGCCACAATGAGTATCTGCATGTAGCAAACAAGCTGTTGAAAGCAATAAAGACTGTTAGAAAATGTTAATCAAATCCACCCTCTGTTTCATGTTCTCTGAAAATATAAAATCTAAATAACTTAAAAAAAATGGAATAAACTTACCACTAAAAAATAGATATTATTCAGTATTGCTGCTATTCTATAAATATAAGTCAGAATGACCCTTGAAAAATGTTTTATTCATGAAATGATAATGCATATATTGAGTTGGGCTATGTTCACATCACACTTAGAGCCTATGTCAATGGTATACAGTATGTTGGAAGGATTTTGTAATGTGTTAAGTATGTATGTACAGTCATGCCAAAAGTTTTGAGAATGACACAAATATAAATTTTTACAAAGTCTACTGCTTCACTTTTTCTAATGGCAATTTGCATATACTCCAGAATGTTATAAAGAGTGATCAGCTTAACAGCAATTACTTGCAAAGTCAATATTTGGCTAGAAAATGAACTTTATCCCCCAAAACACATTTCAACATCATTGCAGCCCTGCCTTAAAAGGACCAGCTAACCTCTTTTCAGTGATTGCTCCATTAACACAGGTGTGGGTGTTGATGAGGACATGGCTGGAGATCAATCTGTCATGATTAAGTAAGAATGACACCACTGGACACTTTAAAAGGAGGCTGGTGCTTGGCATCATTGTTTCTCTTCTGTTAACCATGGTTATCTCTAAAGAAACACGTGCAGTCATCATTGCACTGCACAAAAATGGCCTAACAGGGAAGAGTATCGCAGCTAGAAAGATTGCACATCAGTCAACAATCTATCGCATCATCAAGAACTTCAAAGAGAGAGGTTCCATTGTTGCCAAAAAGGCTTCAGGGCGCCCAAGAAAGACCAGCAAGCGCCTGGACCATCTCTTAAAAGTGTTTCAGCTGTGGGATCGGGCTACCAGCAGTGCAGAGCTTGCTCAGGAATGGCAGCAGGCAGGTGTGAGTGCATCTGCACGCACTGTGAGGCAGAGACTCTTGGAGCAAGGCCTGGTCTCAAGGAGGGCAGCAAAGGAGCCACTTCTCTCTGGAAAAAAACATCATGGACAGACTGATATTCTGCAAAAGGTACAGGCAGTGGACTGCTGAGGACTGGGGTAAAGTTATTTTCTCTGATGAATCCCCTTTTCGATTGTTTGGGACATCAGGAAAACGCCTCATTCGGAGAAGACAAGGTGAGCGCTACCACCAGTCTTGTCTCATGCCAACTGTTAAGCATCCTGAAACCATTCATGTGTGGGGTTGCTTCTCAGCCAAGGGAATCGGCTCTCTCACAGTCTTGCCTAAAAACTCAGCCATGAATAAAGAATGGTACCAGAATGTCCTCCAAGAGTAACTTCTCCCAACCCTTCAAGAGCAGTTTGGCGATCAACAATGCCTTTTCCAGCATGATGGAGCACCTTGCCATAAAGCAAAGGTGATAACTAAATGGCTCAGGGAACAAAACATAGACATTTTGGGTCCATGGCCTGGAAACTCCCCAGATCTTAATCCCATTGAGAACTTGTGGTCAATCATCAAGAGACGGGTGGACAAACAAAAACCTAAAAATTCTGACAAAATTAAAGCATTGATTGTGCAAGAATGGACTGCTATCAGTCAGGATTTGGTCCAGAAGTTGATTGAGAGCATGCCAGGGAGAATTGCAGAGGTCCTGAAGAAGAAGGGTCAACACTGCAAATATTGACTTGCTGCATTAACTCATTCTAACTGTCAATATAAGCTTTTGTTACTCATATGTTTGCAATTATTATATTTCTGTCTGTGATAAAAACATCTGTCAGACACACATAAAAACCAGAGGGCAGCAGATCATGTGAAAATATAATATTTGTGTCATTCTCAAAACTTTTGGCCATGATTGTACAGTGTAGCATGTTATTTCTGTATACAGTAAAGCTCCCCTATTTAGTATGTGGTATAGTGCCATTAACTATGGACACTGTCGATCCAAATGATAGCAGCAGCACTAACTTTTCCCCGAGTGCAGGAAACACTAAAGGTACTGCCACACTACACAATCCCGCTAGCGATCTCGTTAGCGTCGCATACTAATGAGATCGCTAGCGGGATTGTTTGTATATCGCTGATAGCGGCTTAACTTAGCGATGTCGTTAAGGACGCTATCGCGTTTAGCGATCTCCTTAACGACTTTAGCGGTACAAAAGTACCGCTAAATCGCTAAGAAAAGGTGCCACACTCAGCGATAATACTTACCCAGCGGGAGCGCCGACGATAAAATAGGGTCCGGAACGATTCCAGCGACGAGCGAGATCACAGCAGGGAGCTCGTCGCTGGTAGATGCCGCACACAACAACATCGCTAACGGGATCGCTAAATAGTGACGTTTTTTAGCGATCCCGTTAGCGATGTTGTTTAGTGTGGCATACCCTTAAGTAAAGCTCAGTACAAATAAAGAAGAAAAAGGTCCTTCTTTGTCATATATTCATTGAAGATAAAGCTAGAAAACAGATAATAGAATCTTAAATAAATAATATTTTTTCAGCTGTATTCCATTAGAAGATAATGCCTCCTATTGTCCTGTTAGAAGATAGTGTTGGCATTAAAGAGGACCTTTCACAACTTTTGACCTAATAAACTTTACACAGCAGAAAGTGTGGATAAAAATGTTTTTTTGCAGTTTTTTTCTTTTTTTTTCGAAGGGGTTGTAAAGATACAGGGCATCGAAATTACTGGCACCAATTTTCTTCAACTGAGTGTTTCATTTATTTCACCACTGTAGGCGTATACTGTCAACCCGCTACGACCCTGTCCAATCATAAAAACGCACCATCATTGGGAGGAAAAAGTAGATGCCCACAATTGTTACCAAAATGAAATGCCCAAAGAGAAATAAAGGCGGACAGAACTGTGCTAATGTGGTCATGTGGGGCTTACTGTCTTACGAGACTGCGCTGACAATGCCTCTCTAACTGCACTAACAGTAATGCTTACCCATAGTAAATATGCTGTCCTCAGCTTCTCCAGCGACATTCCTCACTCTGATGCTGCTGTCTGCCTCCTTTCCCAGCCCTTTAATAACAGAAAATGCTGGGAGGGAGTCAAGATCACACAAGATTGCATGAGACAGGTGAAGTCCAAAGCGATCAACTGACAGAGCCTCCTTCCAAACACATCCTATTATTAAGGCACTGGGAGAGGAGGAGGACAGCAGCAACAGAGTGAGGAGCATTGCAGGAGGAGTTGAGGATGGCAGACATACTAGCTCACACTGGCACAGTTCTGACCTTCTTTGTGGGCATTTCAATTCAGTCAGAACTGTGGGTGACTACTTTTCCTCCTTATGACTTTTTATGATTGGACAATGTTATACTGGGATGGAAGTTTTTTGCACATAGCTGAAAGAAATGAAACGCCCAGCTGAATAATAAGATAATTGATGCCAGTAATTTTGCTGCCCTGTATCTCCACAATGAAGTAGAGAAAAAAAACAAAACATTGTTATCTATATTCCTGCTGATATGTGCAGGAATATAAAGTTTAGAAGATCAAAAATTGTGAAAAGTCCTCTTAACCCCTTTCCAACATCGGGCGTAATAGGGCGCCCATGTCAGACTCCCTCCGTTTGATGTGGGCTTCGGCGCTGAGCCCACATCTTCCCCGGCACATGCCAGCTGTTTTGAACAGCTGACATGTGCCTCTAACAGTCACCCGCGGCTGTTAACCCATTAAATGCTGCTGTCAATCTCTGACAAAGGCATTTAACTCACGTTTCCGGGAAGCGCACCAGAAATCCCGCCCATCGGTGATACTGTCTAGTGATCACGGGTCACCGATGGGTTAACATAACAACTAGAGGTCTCCAGGAGACCTCTATGGTTGACATAGCCAGATAGTTATGAGCGCCGCATAGTAAGTAAGAATTTCTGCTGCATACAGGCGATCTGATCATCGCCTGTATGTAGCAGAGCCGATCAACTACATCTTCTAGTCTCCCATGAAGACTAATGAAGCATGTAAAAAGTAAAAAAAATCTAAAAGTTCAAATCACCCCCTTTCGCCCCATTCAAAATAAAACAATAAAAAAAATTATACATACATATGTTTGGCATCGCCCCTTTCAGAATCGCCCGATCTATCAATATAAGAAGGAATGAACCTAATCGCTAAACAGTGTAATGAGAAAAAAAGTCAAAATGCCAGAATTATGCTTTTATGGTCGCCGCTATATTGCAATACATTGCTACAATACAATAATGGCCGATCAAAAGATCATATCTACACCAAAATGGTAACAATAAAAATGTCAGCCCGACACGCATACATAAAAAAGAACCTACACATGTTTGGTGTCTATGAACTTGTAATGACCTGGAGAATCATAATGGCAGATATGTTAAAACCAATGGTTTTGTTCAAAAGTACAATTTATCCTGCAAAAAGCAAGCCCTCACATGGCCATTTTTACAGAAAAATAAAAAAGTTATGGCTCTGGGAAAAAAGGGAGAAAAAAATGAAAACGCTAAAATAGAAAATGGCCCGGGGTTAAGGGGTTAAAGTAACTCAGTTGTTTGAATCTCTTGTATACCTGCTGTTCTTCAACTAGAGATTTTTTGGTAATTTTAATGTGTGTGAATTTTTATTCTTAAACCACAAGTTGTAGGTTCTATACAATAAAGAGTATAAGGAAGCCATGAAGCACACAAATATGGGCTATGATAAGTCTGATATGTCTTATATCTAATCAGATTCTTATGGTCAGTACTGCAGGGTAAGCTTCCTGACACAGACAGAACGTGGCCAAGGTCTACAGATGACCCAAGCATTGGCCACAATACATATCGGAGATATATGCTAAGACCATAACCAAACTACAGTACATATGATTTTCTGATGTCATCCCTTGCAGTTGATTTCTTCTACATCTTATAACTATTCCATATTCAGTTAGAAATACCTTCTTGACATTTATGTACAGCATCTTGCTCACATGCACTGGTGCATATGCCATCCTTTGGCTCTTTACTTCTTCTGCCAGTGTGGCCATAGTGGAGACAGAGGCTCTGCTCCGTGACATCACTTCTGTTTCCCCCTGTCAATCAAGAGGCAGAATGTGGAGCCAGCAAGGAGAAGCAAAGAGAACTGAGGACTGCAAGTGCACTGATATACCCACTAAAAGTGAACTTGTGAGATTAATTTGCATGACTAAGATACAAATTGTGATGCAATGGGCAACATTATACTAAAGGATCCAGAGAACCAAAAGGAATGACCTAGCTACAAATGGCACTTCCAAAATACCATATCACCTATAAACAGACGTAAGCATATGCAAGATAAAAATTAATAGTATTTATTTAATAGAAATTGACACACAATTTTAAAAGAATTTTTGTCTTTAGTGGGTAGACACACAAATATGGGCCTGAAAACACAGGAATAACTATACCCACGTTAAAAGCTATAAATCTCAACAAGATTGGTGTACTCAGAGCATACAATGAAAAAAATCACAAAAGATTTCACAGAAGAGGTTTCCATATATGTAAAGCACAGCTGTAGATTCAATTGGTGCTTGTATGGTTCAGTGTATGTAGAAACTTCAATATATTAGTTTACAAAAAAGTTTAAAGCTCAGTATTCCAAGTTTTGCAAAAAAATGCTTAAAAATATGTACCAACCCTATTTGGGGATAAGTAGGTGTTAAAGGCCTGCGGAGCGCACCTAAAAGATATTAAGGAGAGTTTTGTGAATGTGCTAGAAATGAATTCTGAGCAGAAGCTCC
>VIAB01005015.1:116932-127941 GCA_009801035.1 Oophaga pumilio | reverse complement strand
CGACTCAACCTTCCCGGAGGCAAAGTCGCTCATCTCTACTTGGCATATTTCCAGGGACTCAATGTAAACAATACTTTGTGCTTACACTTGGCAATCATGTAAATTAAATGTCATATTTCAGTACATTTAGTGCCTGGTGTTGAAATAATTTCTGGGTATGAGTTGTACGATCATCCATAACTTTTTAATTTTGTGTCCCATATTATGGAGCAGTGCCCTGTGAATGAAACACTTCAGACCTTAAAGAGGTCGTCCAGCCTTAGGGTACAAGTCTGCAGTTACTCTTTGTGACTGCAGACTTGTGAATTCTCACATCGCGCACACTGTGCGCTGTGAGGATTCGCTAGTGCCGGAAGCAGTCAGTCACGTAACCGCAAGTATGTGATTTGCACATTCCGACTATATTGTATCTGGGCTTGCTCAATACACTTGCATTGAGCATGGCCGGACATAGTATAGTGGGCATGTGGACGCATGTGTGCTAATCACATACTTGCGGTCATGCGCCTGCTGCTCTCGATGCCAGAAAGTCCTCACAGCACACAGTGTGCATGATGTGAGGATTCTAAAGTCTGTAATCACAGAGTGGATGGAGACTGGTACCCAAAGGCCAGACAACCCCTTTAATAAATAGGCACAGACAAGGTATTTTATCTGTTCCACTGCAATCATTATAATTGTACGTAATGCAAGAAAGCCGATAATGTTTAGAAGTCTTTAGTCATGAGAAAAATCAAGTACACCTTTGAATTCTATTGCTTTTTATACTGTATAAAGCAGGGGTGTAATGACAGCAGTTACAGAGGTCACGACTGGGCACATGAAGCTGGGTACAGGGCCAGTTGCAGAGTTCTCTTTCACCTGAAACTTCTATCTATACAGGAATCTGACTTGAGTGTGTTGTGTTGCGGTATTCGTTGTGTACTCACTTGGTGTTCCGTAGTCTTTGTTACCTCTCTGGATACAGCTGCACACATGACAGGAGACCTTAGGTCCGGTTCAACAGGTTCAGTTTTAATGATGATGTTCCCTTTGTCCAGTGTACTATCAGTCCTTGATATCATTCTGACCAACCTGCCCCTGCCTCAACAGCTCCTGTTGGTACCAGGGAACTTCTGTCCTGCATAACAGCTTCTCTAGGACTCACCATCTTTCCCTTTCACTGTGACCCAACTGACACCTTCCTCACAGGGGAAACAGAGACATGGCACCAAATGCCTCTTCTGGGCCCTAGGCCTGAAACCGCCCCGGGATCTGCGCAAAATTTCAGATGTGTCCTCATACTGTTTGGAGACTTGGCACTGACAGGACCCCTTCGCCGCTGTTGCATTACTTCCGTGGAACCTGTCAAAAACTATCACTGTCAAGCACTCCCTTGACTGAACTCCACTAGTGCTTGACTGACTAGAAGCAGTAAGTACTTCCCCTTCTTATCTGATCTAACTCCTCTCAATAGGTGGGCTAATCCCAGGCTGTTAATTATATATTACTCTGAGTGCTGGAAGCAGTATCCCTATGCCTTGTAATGTGCCTTGTAATGGTTCACCTAGTGGACAGCCCTCCCCATTCCCCTGGCCCTTAGGTAAAACCTCCAGGAAAACCGAGACACAACCGGCCATAAGGATAAAATACAAACTTGGACGCACATCCAGTTGAAGTGTATTGCAGTGCACAGAGGCATTGGGTCCATGAGCGGCAATACATGCTGCCAGCCAATGAGCGGCCAGCAGCTGACATTGGTGTGCACATGACTGGCATGGCGCATGCTAGATTTGTCTCTTGTGCATGCAGATAAAGTTTGGTGTTGAAAAAAATTCCTATTCTGTAGAATCAGGTTTTGGCACAAAAAAGTCGCAAAACCTGATACCTGCATTTTTTCACCACCAATTAATTTCAATAGGTGAAAAACGCTGAAAAAACGCTGAAAAAAGTGATATGCGCCATTGTGCAAAAAAACATGCAAAGCACAAAATCCTGATGACAAAAATATAAAGCTGTGTGAATGAGATTTCTAAAATCTCATAAAATTTGCTGGTACTGTAAAACGTAGCTGAAAATGTGTATTAAAAAAGCATTAAAAAAAACACTGCAAAAACGCCTAGTGTGAACTTTACCGAAAACTTCAATGATCTTAAACAAAACGGTAAATGGGCCAAAATTCCTCCAGAATGATGTGAGAGACTGAAAAAGTCATAAAGATACCATATATACTCGAGTATAAGCCGACCCAAGTATAAGCTGACCCCCCCTAATTTTGCCACAAAAAACTTGGAAAACTAGTATAAGCCTAGGGTGGAAAATGAGGCAGCTTACTGGTAAATGTTAAAAATAAAAAGATACCAATAAAAATAAAATTAAAGTAGGTTAAATGTTTTTGAATAGCCATATTGAATCAGGAGCCCCATATAATGCTCCATACAGTTCATGATGGCCCCATAAGATGCTCCATACAAAATATGCCCCATATAATGCTCCATAAAGGTTATGGCCCCATAAAATGCTCCATAGATTATGCCCCATATGATGCTGCATAGATTATGCCCCATATGATGCTCCACATATTATGCCCCATATGCTGCTCCATAGATTATACCCCATATGCTGCTCCATAGATTATGCCCCATATGCTGCCCCATATATTATGCCCCATAAGATGCTCCGTATACTATGCCCCATATGATGCTCCATATATTATGCCCCATATGCTGCGCCATAGATTATGCCCCATATGCTGCCCCATATATTATGCCCCATATATTCTGCCCCATATGCTGCACCAGATTATGCCCCATATGCTGCCCCATATATTATGCCCCATATGCTGCCCCATATATTATGCCCCACATGCTTTCCCATATATTATGCCCCACAAGATGCTCCATATATTATGCACCATATGCTGCCCCATGTATTATGCCCCACAAGATGCTCCATATACTATGCCCCATATGCTACCCCATGTATTATGCCCCACAAGATGCTCCATAGATTATGCCCCCATATGCTGCTGTGAATAATAATAAAAAAAAAGACATACTCACTTCTCGTCGCTGTGGGCCAGGTACTGGTGTCCTGAGCAGACGGGCACACCGGTGCGCTATTGGGGACAGGTGCCGGTGTCACCGCTGGCTCAGGCCCCGGCACCCGCGATTTTCACCTGTCCCCGGTCCACCGCTGCGCGCCGCTGTCTTCCGGGTCCTCTGTCAGTGAATGCTCAGGCAGAGGGCGCGGTGCGCACTGACCACGTCATCACGCCCTCTGACCTGAACATTCACAGCCAGAGGACGCTAGGACAGAGCGGTGCGCAGCAGTGGACCGGGGACAGGTGAATATCGCTTATACTCACCCCCTCCTGGCACGGTCTCTGCAGCCCCTGCTCTTCTCCCACGGTCTCCAGCAGCTATTCCTAATTTCAGCGGTCACGTGGTACCGCTCATTAAAGTCATGAATATATTTATGACTTTAATGAGCGGTACCACGTGACCGCTGAACACAGGCGCCGGAGACCATGGGAGAAGCAGGGGGGCTGCAGAGACCGTGCCAGGAGGGGCTGAGCATATAGGACAGCTGCGCTCCCACTCCCCCGCCGACCCCCTGGTATATGACTCGAGTATCTGCCGAGAGGGGCACTTTCAGCCCTAAAAAATGGGCTGAAAATCTCGGCTTATACTCGAGTATATGCGGTAATTATTTCAAGCTATTACTGCTAAAGATCATTTTACATGGTGCAAGTTCATGGGATGTACTGAATTTATCATACACAGCATCTGCATTTTGGACTTTTTGTTAACCCTTTCACCCTGAAACCTCTTTTTACAATTCCGACCAGTGTCACTTTATGTGATAAAAACTCTGGAACACTTCAACAACTCCCAGTGATTCTAAGAATTTTTTTCGTGATGCATTGTACTTTATGTTAGTTGTAAATTTAGGTCGAAATTTTTTGCATTTATTTGTAAAAATATTAAAATTTATGCAACAATTTTGAAACTGTTGCAATTTTTAAACTTTCAATTTTTATATCCTTAAACAAATGCTGTACAAAATAATTTCTAAATAACATTTCCTATATGTCTACCTTACATCACCATTAATGATGGGCGAACCTGAACAGTAAAGTTTGGGGTCCATACCGAACATCTACTGTTCGAGCACGGACCCTGAACATGGACTTCTCCAGGATCATCGGGTGTTTCTCACCCTGTCATCTGCATGACAGCCTGAGAAACTCTGGCAGCTCTGATCGGCGGTAAAAAAAAAGTTTACCGCCGATCACTGAGTCGTCGGCTGATGTGAGTATTACATTGAAGCCATCGTCCCCTGTAAAAAAAACACTGAAAATAATAAACAACCATGATACTAACCTTACTCCTAATCCACCAATGCCCATGTCCCCTGTAAAAAAAAGAAAAATAATAAGCAACCATATCCCTCACCTGTCAAATGTGAAGATAATCCATAATGATGGACCCTGGTGGACTTACGGCACTGCTGCATGAGAACTTTTAACAGGAGCTCAGTGCTAGACACTGACAGGAGCGTATCACACCTCACTTATGTGATCGCTCTCCAAATTGTTGTGGGGCATTATGGATTATCCACACATCAGACAGGTGAGGGATATGGTTGTTTATTATTTTTCTTTTTTACAGGGGTCATGGACATCAGTGGATTAGGTGTAAGGGGAGTATCATGGTTGTCTATTATTTTCTATTTTTTTATAGGGGATGAGGGCTTCAATGGAATGGGTGTAAGGTAAGTATAAATTTGTTTTTTATTTTTATTTCAAATAAAAGGAATATGTGTCATTTATTTCAATTACAGGACTTTATTCTGGTTGTGTGTTTATTTATTTCTAACTATGGGGTTAGTAATGGAGAGGCGTCTTATAGACGCTTCTCCATTACTAACCTGTGGGCTTAATGTCAGCGGCCATGAAACAGTTGACATCAAACCCACAACTATTACCACACTTTCCACAACTACTGGGCAAGTATGAAGAGCTGGGCAAAGCAGGCAGAATTGGCATATCTTATAGATGGTACTTTTTTGGGGCGGCTGCGGGCTACTATTTTAGGCTTGGGGTGCTAATATCCATGGCCCCTTAGCAGCCTGAGAATACCAACCCCCAGCTGTCTGCTTTAGCTTGGCTGGTTGTCAAAAAATGAGTGGGGACTTCATGCCGATTTTTTTTATTATTTATTTAAATTTATTTAAATAATTTAAAAAAAACAGCGAGGGGACAGTTTTGACATGCTTGTAATCAAAAATAGAACAGACTCCATGTCATTTATTCAGGACAACCAGAAGAAGGAATCAGAGTGACTCTGAAATGCGATGACAATAAACCAACATTTCATTCTCCATCATGGCTTGTAATTATTCCAGCAGCGCAGGACACTTCCATCGCCCGTGGTTTTTATGTTTGGCTGCTATTACACACTAAAAAACACTTTTTATTTACTTTTTTACTATGTCCCAGGATGGGACTTCATCTTTCCCTGCCATGATCACTGATTCAATACCCTCCAAAGCTGAAAGGATCTTTCATCCTGGGGTCGCAATGAAGTCCATTGGCACAACGCGATCAGAAACGCGTTGTGCTGATCAGAGAAGAGAGGGAGCTCCCACCCTCTGCTATGCCGATCGCTGTCTCTGTCACTATTGACAGCAGCATCAAAGGGGTTAAGTGCCCATGATCTCCTTTAGCACCGATCGTGAGCGTTTCTGCAGGATGTTAGCTGTCATATAGCATGTACACCTGCTTCTGATTGAACCAGAGCTTGGAGTAAACCCACGCTGCACATGTACGGCGGTTTGTGGGAGCACACCTCCTGCTGCTCCATACATGTATGGCTGATGTTATGACAGGGTTAAATAATGACACGGTGTAATTTGTCTGGTGTTGCTGTTGAGATTGTAGGCACCAGATGGTATTTTTTCATTATGTGCGGAATTCCTAATACATAAAAACACAGAATCCAGAGGGGTATTCAGTATGTTTGAGAATATAACTAGATAAGAAATTCTTAATGATCATCAATTCTATAAAGGACAACATATTCATAAAAGTCTTGTGAGTAACAGAGCTTCCCTCCCAGATGTCCCTAATTGATTACTTTGGTTAAGGGGGTATATTAAAGCTTTTGAGAAGATAGGGGGTTAGTCCCATGCCAGCCTCAGCTGTCTGACACCATACTTATCGATTACAGAAACAGACTGAAATTCTCACTTTGTAATACAATATTTTAATTACTGCTCCACGCTGTAACTGACCTCCAGTTCATTAGCACTGGTTAACCCTTGCCATGCTGGAAAAATAATCATGGCAGTCCCTGTGTACAGAAAAACACCATGGGGGGATTTTATTTTACAGGGATTTTTTATTTACATAGAATAAAAAGCTTCACTTGAAAACTCAAATATAATCTCAAATCAGTATATTGGAAAAATATATATAGCAAGAAGCACCAAAAGTCATTTCACTCCAGTTGCTTTACTGGCCAACTGCAAGTGTCAGTTAATACATATTTTTTTTTTTTATTAATTTCGTTCCACTTTTTTAGGGACAGCCATTTTTGCTGCAACACCTGTTCAGAAAGAGTATTGGCTTACATGGGAGAGGACTGTAGGCAAGCAGTCGCGGTGCTGGGGAGGGAGCAGCAGATCTGTGTTCACAACATTATACCAATGGGGAGATTTGTGTTTACTGCCTCTGGATGAGAAAGGAAGCATGAAAAAACTAAACTCTCGGGTGGTTTTGTCATACCATTCCTATATTTTCTAAAAGATTGAAGACCACATTCACTTCAATAAAAAGTCTAGAGAAAATAGAGGGCCATATCTTATGAGTGAGGCTCACAGGGAAAAAAAAACAAAGCTTGATTCAGAGCAATGGGATAGGTACAATAAGGAATGGCCAAGCAAAATTAAGCAAGTAGTAGCAACTTGGAAACATTAAAAATTAAGTTTTAATGTGCAATAGTTAAAAAAGGTAATATAATGTAATAAATCACAAGACAAGACAAATAAAATGCACATATGACAATAATTCACTTAACATCAACAGGGGTAGGTAGCGTGTTAACAGTGATATTCAACCTATTGCTCTATGTCACAGACCGCTTATAGGCTAGCCATGATAAACAGAGTGCTGACCTTGCAACCAGTCCAATCCGTTATCCTTAAGCATGTGCGCTGGACATGGAATCAGAATGCACTGGACATTCATCTAAGTAAATCAGAATACTTTATAACACCAGCTTGAAAAATCATTTTAAAATCCAAAATATTGGCCTACTGAAATGTATGTTCAGTAAATGCACTCAATACTTGGCGGGGCCCCTTTTGCATCAATTACTGCATCAATGCGGCGTGGCATGGAGGCGATCAGCCTGTGGCACTGCTGAGGTGTTATGGAAGCCCAGGTTGCTTTGATAGCAGCCTGCAGCTCGTCTGCATTGTTGGGTCTGGTGTCTCTCATCCTCCTCTTGACAATACTCCATAGATTCTCTATGGGGTTAAGGTCAGGTAAGTTTGCTGGCCAATCAAGCACAGTGATACTGTTGGTTTTAAACCAGGTATTGGTACTTTTGGCAGTGTGGACAGGTGCAAGTCCTGCTGGAGAATGAAATCTCCATCTCCAAAAAGCTTGTCGGCAGAGGGAAGCATGAAGTGCTCTAAAATTTCCTGGTAGACGGCTGCGCTGACTTTGGTCTTGATAAAACACAGTGGACCTACACCAGCAGATGACATGGCTCCCCAAACCATCACTGATTGTGGAAACTTCACACTAGACCTCAAACAGCTTGGATTGTGTGCCTTTCCAATCTTCCTCCAGACTCTGGGACCTTGATTTCCAAATGAAATGCAAAATTTACTTTCATCTGAAAAAAACACCTTGGACCACTGAGCAACAGTCCAGTTCTTTTTCTCCTTGGCCCAGGCAAGATGCTTCTGGCGTTGTCTATTGGTCATGAGTGGCTTGACTCAAGGAATGTGACACTTGTAGCCCATGTCCCTGATCCATCTGTGGGTGGTGGCCCTTAAAGCAATGACTCCAGCAGCAGTCCACTCCTTGTGAATCTCTCTCAAATTTTTGAATGTCTTTTTCTTAACAAGGCTGCGGTTAGCCCGGTTGCTTGTGCACCTTTTTCTACCACACTTTTTCCTTCCACTCAACTTTCCATTAATATGCTTGGATACAGCACTCTGTGAACAGCAAGCTTCTTTAGCAATGACCTTTTGTGGCTTACCCTCCTTGTGGAGTGTGTCAATGACTGCCTTCTGGACATCTGTCAAGTCATCAGTCTTCCCCATGATTGTGGAGCCTACTGAAACAGACTAAGTAACCCAAAACAAAAATTGACCAAAGAGTAAATTATAGAAAAATTATAGAAAAATGATATTCAAATTTTATTAATACAAAATGAAATGTAGATAAAACAGTTTTTTATTATAAACCATAAGAACAAGGGAATAAACGACACCTAGATAACACATCCAGATCGGCTGGTATACTTAATCAAAAAAATAAGATCACAACATAATATATAGACCAAAAATGATATCCTAAAGGCAGGGAGGAAAAGAAGAGGGCAAAGGGAAAGCCCAAATCATTGAAGCCCATAAGTACACATAGGCAGGGGCCGGGAAACGTCACAGAGGCTCAGCGCCTGCATATTGCAGTACTTTGATCTGCCCTCAACAGGGCAGATCAGTACGCCTGCGCAGGAGCCGCGACACGAAGCAAGGAGGAGGACGTCATCACTAGAAGATGGGAAGTGACGGACCCGGACCTGCGACACCCATATGACCGGACCGCCCTCGGGTGAGTATAATAAAACTTGTTTTTCTTATCTTTCAGGTTAGATCAGGGGCTTATCTACAGCATTGTAGAATGCTGTAGATAAGCCCCAAAAGGCAGTGGCGGCAGCTTATAGCTGAAAAATGAGGTGACAGGTTCCCTTTAATTAACAATAAATATATATAGTCTACAAAAAAAATCATTATTGTATGATATCTTATCATTTTTATTCAGTATTTACTTTACAGTTTTCTTTGTAGTAACTGATAAAACCTGGGTGCATTCAAAGAAGTTACAAAGAATCTGAATATGTGAAAACCGCAAAGCAAGCAATGAAAAATTGCTACAAATACTCAACATGTGCACATAGCCCATGAATGTTGTCTTTGTTGCAGAAAGGCAGCATCCTTGGTGAAAAAATTCTGCATGAGATCCAGCATATTTGGTACTTTTATCTATACCTGTGGTACCACATCGTGAAGCGCTTTGTCTTTTATGTTTTAGTAGAAATAATATGACAGGTGATTTCACCTTATTCAGCGGACAGAAACATTGCAGGCGGAGATATGTAATGTTTGCACAGTGGCTTACATTTTATCTTCTATTCACCGTTCCGTCTCTGTGTGATTAGCGGTCACATGCCACGCACATCGGCTGCACGCACAGTGTGGCTGGGACTTCATATCCTCTTTTTTCTGATTTCCCAGCAGTATGAGATACCCACTATGGACGAAAAAGTAAGCACCAGCAAGCTGATGACTCAGACTGAGCAAACAGCAGAACATCCTGCCCGGAGTCCACTGTGTTTTTTTAAGAAGAACCTTTCAGATTTGTATCCATCTGTAAAGCATAGGTTTCACAGTGAAGTACATGAGGTTTAGCAAATTGATGTGTTCCTAAATACAGTACATTGCCTTCATAACTGTGGTTGTTGTGACATTAAAGGGAACCTGCCACGTCGTTTTTAGCTATTCAACTGCCCCCATTGCGTTGTTAGTGATGCAATATGCATCATTAACATGGTTTTCTCAAAGAAAAGCTCCCATTATTACATGTAAACAACACTTTATATCATTAGAGGATTGCCTCACATATCTTTTCTTTCAGTCATGGGGGTGGCGCTTTCCATCGTTTCAGTCAGTGTCCTGTTCAATTTATGCATGCCCACATCATTTCGACTGACTGCCATGAATTACCCAACATCACCTCAACCACCTAACAAATCCCACGCGGCACTGCCCAACTGCTCCCTGGGCATTCGCACTGACTCTGGGTGTACAGCCCCAGCTTCATGTCAGATGTGCTCATGCTCCGGAACGCAGAGTGGATGGGACACAGTGGGGCAATTTTGAATAAATCCCCAACAAAAGATGTGTCCAAACTTTTGGTCTGTACTGTAAATGTGAAGAAGGGCAGAGAGACTGAACCCAACAGGGTTGCCTTGACGTGGCGGGATGGCTTGTACATTCTTTTGATCAAAATTATGTTTACTAAATACCCTTATTATAATTACTACCTTCATGCATTTTTTGCAATATATATTTTTTTATTTTATTTCAGGATATGTGTCTTGCTTTATTTTTTGTTTTTGTTTATCTTTTTTTCAATGTAATCAAGAGGAAGATGGATAATCACAAGCCATCAAACAAAGAAGAATTGCTTACATTTTTGCACCAGGAGTGGCATAAGGTCACCCAAAAGCAGTGCGAAACACTGGTGGAAAGCATGCCAAGACGCATGAAAGCTGTGATTAAAAATCATGGTTATTCCACAAAATATTGATTTCTGAACTCCTCCTGAGTTAAAATATTAGTATTGTTGTTTTTAAATGATTATGAACGTGTCTTCTTAGCATTATTTGAGGTTTGCAAGCACTGCATTTTTTTGTTATTTTGACCATTTCTCATTTTCTGAAAATAAATACAAAATTTATTGCTTGGAAATTCGGAGACATGTTGTTATTGGTTATAGAATAAAAGAGAAATTTACATTTTACTCAAAAATATATCTATAAAGAGAAAAATCAGACAAACTGAAAATTTTGTAGTAGTCTCTTAATTTTGCCAGAGCTGTATATATATAATCTACATCACAGTGACAAAGTACGAATGTGTTTTACATGCATTTGCTTCTGTCGCAAATGGCATTTTTTTTATTATAAACAGTATATACAGTACAGACCAAAAATTTGGACACACCTTCT
>VIAB01005015.1:97638-114554 GCA_009801035.1 Oophaga pumilio | reverse complement strand
GAGTGACATTCGAATAAGATGACGGTCATCCCGGTCAGTGGATTGTCGTTTTCGCCCTCTGCCGGCCTGTAGCTTTGTTGTCCTCAGTGTCTGCTGCTTGATTTTGTTTTAATGGACTGCTGTCTTAGAAATTTTAAGGATGGAGGCAACATGACGCTCACTGTATCCCTCTGCTAGTAAAGCCAGAATTGAACCCTTCTTTTCCTCACTCAATACTTTTCTTTTCAACTCCTTTGGCATGGTTAAAAGTTATTTTTTCATTCCTATTACTTTTGGGATATTACTAGCACTTGTTTTGCCATCCAGCTTGTCCTATTGCAAAAGGATTGTGACACCACAGCAGTGTTTCTTATACTTTCCTTCATTAAATGAGATTTGGTTCAGGTGATCACCTAATCAGAAGCACATTAAGTAGAATGAGGTGTACTCTGGTTGGAATTCAACAGACACTGGAATGGAATGGCTGTCAGACATGTAGAGAAGCTGATTTTTATAAAACTGTGCAGTGGTCTCTTAATTTTTGTCAGAGCTGTATATACTTTTAACTAAAGTCTGTTTATCTTTCTTTTGCTTCATGTATTGCCTAGCTTAGTTCTAAATCAACACACTCTGATCAAGCAGGGACTTGTCATTCGTCACCGCTACTTGCTCTATGGTTACAGTGACGTAGAAAGGAAGCTCATCACACATTTACAGCATCATTTTACATGGACAGCACGTTATCAGCATGTTAACTCAGGTGGTGGTTTTATATTATATTACAGTAAGTGACTGATCCACCTTTTATAATCATGATTTTTTAATTGACTTCATGCAGCAGAAATGTAAATGCTGTTTAATAGCTTTTGCTTCTGTACTGTAAATACATTTTTCCAAACTGAAGATGTCATCTGGCTTTTGTTTTCTCTGTAATCAGGTTATAATTTGTGATAAGCAAGTGTGCTCGTCACTGCTGGATACTCGATCGGGCATCAGGGTGCTCGGGTACGCTCGTCACTCATTGGAGTATCATGGGTGCTCAGGCACCCTGTCCCGCATATTTCGCACCTCTTAGACAGCCAATAAAATTGTGGGGATTACCTGACATACATGGTAATGACGTACTCATGTTGGCTATTGGCATTACTGTGATTGGCTGGCCGAATTATGTCATCGGTTCTTATTTAAGACTCGGCGATGCGATGCTCAGCATAATATAGGAAACAGTTGAGGGAGAGTTGTTATAGGGGAAAGAATGTATTTTAGAGCAGGCATATAGTCAGGGTTTAATAATGCTATTGCAGTACTTGTATACCGCTGCTGCACCATTAAAATTAAATTAAAATTGCTAGTAAAACCACTGTTACCTGCATTCAGTGGAGTGATAGTTTTGGATTAGAGGCATATAGGCCGTGTTTAGTATTGCTATTGCAGTACTGATGTAGGAATACTGCTGCTGCAACCTAAAAACAAATGTCCTTTTCAGGGCTACATATTTTCTTTCCCTATTAATACCAGAAAGTTTGCAGGCATATAAATATATACCTAACTTAAAACACGCAAGGTGCGCAGTAAGGGATGGGAAGTGGAATCGGTGCTGATGGTATACGTAGAGGCTGAGGCCGTGGGCCAAGTGAAAATGTGCTTGCTGCGGGAGCACAACAAATATGCTCATCTATGAGAGCTAGCTTCCTGTCCCACCCTGCAAGGGAGCATGGGGCACCACTCTTGAAGCCAGAACAGTGAGAACATGTGGTTTGTTGGATAGCAGATAATGTTTCCAGTATGTGCCCCAGCACCACCTTGCCTTCTACACAATCCAATCTTATCAGCTAAGATGCTGGACCCCATAATCCTCACCATGATTCTCCTTCCTCCAACTGCAGCGAATCCTGTGAAACAAGTGATACCACAAACAGACACTCCGAGGAGTTCTTTACATTTTCATTTATTGATTATAGTCTTTCGCCCAGCACATTTCAAGAGGATCATGAGGAGACATGTGTGTTGATGCCCATATATTTGTGCCGCTACTGTCAGACGAAGATGACAGTGGGGAATAGCAATCAGTGTCTCAAGCGGTAGATTATGATGAGACCCAATTGCCAACAACTGAAGTTGTTAAGTCAACAAGTCAAGAGGAGTAGAGTGCTGAAGTGGAAGATGAGGTGGTGGACGCTGAAGTCCGTGACTCATATTTGCCACGCAGAGTAAGGTAAGCAGTGCAGAGAGGGTGGATCCGCAGCATCGCAACAGGCAAGAAAAAGCAGTGGGGTGACCAAAGAGAAAAGGTAGGCAACTGTTCCCCAGAGCACCAACACATGGCATGTTCCCAGGACAAGAGTTAGGCGTTCTCCCAGTCTGGCGCATTTTTAATGAAAGTGCAGACGATAAAAGAATTGTCATTTGCAGCCTGTGCCATACTAAGATCAGCAGGGGCCTGACAACTATGAGCCTGACCACCACCAGTATGCAAATTTCATCAAAACATCCGACTAGATGGGCTGAACGCCTGGGCTCACAATCAGTGTCTGCAGGTGACACCACTGCCTCTTGCCCTGTGCTATATTCTTGCCAATTCTTGCCAATCCCCTGTCCATGATACAAGTGCGGATGCCTCCCCTATGCTCATATCATTCCTGGGGAAATTCATCAAACCCAAAGAAAGGAAGGTCGCAAAAGAGGTACCTAGTATGTTACAATTGGGGGATATGCAAGGATACCTCTTATCAGTGTGACACCTGCCCCGACAAACCTGGCATGTGTATAAGAGAATGCTTCAAAATGTACATCATGGACTACTAAATTCATTTCTGACTTACACAACTCATGTACGCCAACCTGACATACACAACTCACGTATGCCAACCTGACGAACATTAGAAAACTGACGTATACCAACCTGATTCACTCAACATAACTCACGTATACCAACCTGATGCACTCTATGCAACTCACTTATTCCAACCTGATGCACTCTACACATCTTACACAACTATAAAATATATAAATCACATGCCAGGAATCAGTAGATCAGTTAAAAAATGGGGTCACTTGTGTTCTAAAAGTCAAATGTCGCTCCTTCCCTTCCGATCCCCGACGTGCGAATAAACAGTGGTTTTCCTCCACATATGGGGTATCATCATACTTAGGAGAAATTGCACAACAGATTTTGAAGTCCATTTTCTGCTGTTAAATAATTTTCTGTCAAGCTCCTGGGGGTTTAAGGTGCTCACTACACATTTAATTAAATTCCTTGGAGAGTCTAGTTTCCAAAATGCGGTCGCATGTGGGGGATTTCCACTGTTTAGGCACACCAGGGGCTCTCCAAACATGACATGACTCCCGCGGACCATTCTATCAAAGTCTGCATTCCAAAACGTCACTCCTTCCCTTCCGCGCCCAAACAGTGTTTTTTCTCCACATATTGTCACGCACAGTGTAGGAAAGACTAAGTCAACATGAAGGGATGAGGCGAAGGGAGCCCAACACTAGAGAAGGGGTGAGTGGAGACCATTAGGCAGATCTGAAGTCACCCTATCTTCCCTAAATGTCCCTAAATAGGTTCTGCATCTATCGCCAAGCAGGAACCTAATCCCTGCCTTACCCTGGCAATAAGTCATGCTTAGAGAAGGACGGGATGTGCACTATTCAATCCTCACTACCACTAAAGCGAGATGGGGTAGACAAACAAGGGGAACACTTATCTTGAGAAGACTCAGATGTAACACAGACGTCCTCCAGCAACACCAAAGAGGAAGATAGCCGACTGCTATAGCTTCTAAGCCTCAACAGGAGGAAATGGAAAGATCACCCGCAACTCCCAGCAGCAAGCTGTGAGTCTATAAATGCCCCAGTCCAGGTGTGTCAGTTAGAGCTGGAGAAAGGTTACCACTGGGTCAAAGAGTCAGAATGGTTAAGAAGGTGTCTGCAAAGCCAAATGCAGAGACCTTCTGCAGCTACATGCAGTGCGACTGTCTGCAGCTTCTGAAATACCCGTAACACTTTATGAGTCTAGAAGTCCCACTACCTAACAATTTTAACAGAATGTGTATGAGGCCCTTCTTTATATCTAATGCAGGGTGTATCAGAGCCTATCTTCCTTCTAATTTTGGGCAGTTCTTGCATTGTCTACATAGGCTTTGTAAGTTTCAGAGTCCCTCCTTCCTAAATTAAACAGGATGTGTCTGACCATGTCACACACACCACATGCCCAGATAAGGTAGTAAAATATTAATATTATATTTACTGGTGACTGCTGGTGGGTGTAGTTTATTTAATTTACTATGTCACCTACTGTAGTCATAGACGATGGGGAAATGCGGTAAGAGATAGCCAGGCTATTAAGGGGTGGATGAGGTTCTTTTAATTTTTGCCTTATATATAAGTCATTATACAGTAAAGAATGTTTCCTAACATTTCTTTCTGTAAAATCCATTTTATATTCGGTTTTGTATGTTTTATTGTCAGTCCACAAAAGTTGCGGAATACTCTAACAACATTGTTCTCAGCAGCGACTTGGGAGTCAGAGATGTGTCCGGGCATCTTCCTCTTTCTCATTACAAAGGACCAGGGGATACTTATTATGTCTGAAGCAAATGAGTTTTAGACATCTATACTGGAAAGGGATATTTACTATTCAACCAATGGAGGTTGGTGCTAGGCAGGGAATACAGTGCGAGAGCCTGAGGATCTGGAAGTGCATCATCACGTCCCAATGCATTTCCAGACATATGTATACTGAACTTCAAATTGTGATTTCGCCCTAAAACGGCAGTGCTTTTGGATAATAAAGGGGTTGACTCTTATGTTATAAAGGCCTAAACAGTCGTATCTATGATGTAGTGGTGGGGAATACAAGTTTCTGACATGTTTCCTTTAAGGTGGTCTTTAGTAGCAAAGCATTGCTGGTGATTGAGCTACATTCATCTTCTGATCCCTTATCTAGTGATCATCTCCTGTGATGACCTTTGGCTCTGTTCCTGAGGAGCCTGATACTAGTTCAATGCTAGTACCATGACTGTTCTGGATACCTAAACAGTGAATTCACCTGCAGAAAATTACATCCTTGTTTGAAGGGGTTATAGGATGAAATCAAAGGATCCCTAAGACTCTGTACCCCAGTCCAGCCTGCGTTAAATGACTTAAAGCTTAGATTTACATTATAGTAATGTAGAATACACCGCACTCTCTAAGGTCCATATGCAAAAAGTGTTTTATTGTACAGTGTGAACATGTACTATGTTCACACTGTACAATAAAACACTTTTTGCATATAGACCTTAGAGAGTGCGGTGTATTCTACATTACTATATTTAGGACTACTGTCCACTACATCAGCACCTCAAATTATTGACAGAGTGCACACCAATTTACCCTTCACTAGATTTACATTATGGCAATTACTTGTAACTCTGGTGTTCTTCTAGGTTGTGGAGGTGTCATCGCACCCATGTGCTACTAAACCCTCTGCATTTCCTCCAGCCCATGACTGTAACAAGCTATGGATGCGATCTCCAGTGTGTACATTTGAAGTTCCAGAAAAAAAATTTTTGTATCTACAAATAACTGATTTGATGTCTGGTACGACACATTAGTTGAGATTTGTAATGATGAGAAATCCGGCAGTCAGGCTGAAATATACTTTTCTACGATGCAGCTGTGCAACTGTGAAACCAAACACATTTTACTTCATATCTATAACTATAAAAAGGATTTTATATTTTATTCTTATTATTAGGATTTACAAAAATAATATTTTCAGGCATTACAAGACTTTGAGCCTACAGAAACCAGCATTATATATACATCCCAGGGGGATAGAATCTGGAGACTGGTGCTTGTGGTGTTTAGAACCCTGGTGGAGCTGATGTAGAGATCTAACTGCGCATTGCCCCCTCTTCACCTGTGATAAAGGGTCTCTGAGTAATGCCAGACCTGCATAAACTTGCTTTTAACTAACATCAATTCTTCGGTTAAGTGGCATCTTAATGCACTTTAAATTATGGTCCAGCCTCTCCTGTACAAGATAAGCACACACAGAATGATAGATGCTCATTCACGATCCCCTCAATCTAGATTAGAAACATCATGTCAACAGTTCCTCCCACGCCTTGTTTGCAGCACACTTCAAGCAAGTGTTTCCTAATCATTACTTACACCTTTATTTCACAACCAATTTTTTATATTTAATCGGTTAGGAACCTTCAGGTCAATCTGTTTGCTGCAAGATTAGTTTCTGAAAAGTAAATGTTACAGCTGGTAGGAAAGAATGAGGTGAATAAGTACAGTAGTAATACAATTAGTCCCAATTTCATTATCAAGAAATATGAATGTGACATGTCGTCATGTTAACACATTCAAATTTGTATACACCAGCTCAAGCACAAGAATAACAGAGAGGAAAAATAGAGGCAAACAGTGTTCAATCATTATATGAAAAAATTGAACACTGATTACCACATGGATGCTACATTCATTGGTGCTGGTGCGCATCTTGCTGTGAGCCCACCCGTGCCTCATATGCAAGGAGGCATCTTTATTCCAGCATTTGCTGGCTGTGACGCCTGTATATGCATGTGAGGTCGGCTGTACCGAGCACGCATGCGCCGTTCTGTCCACCTGTGAAACTCTCCATGACGCTGTTAGTGTGGACGCATCTGCTTTTTGATTACTCTGACTCACAGGACCTGTGAGTGTTACTGCGCATGCGCCGCTACCGCCAGCGCCATTGGTTAATGAGAGACATGTGACCGGGTTCATGGGGTTACTTGAAGGTCCCTCAGACACTTCCTTAACACACCCTTGAGAAAGCGGCGTTTTGCTTCCGCGAAACGTACGTCGGGGATTTGTACCCCTTCGGACACTCCTCCTCTCAGCTGCTTTGTGGTAAGCTCTGGCATGATTAAGGCTGCTTTCACACATCCGTTTTTTTGTGTCAGGCATGATCCGTCGAACACCTGAAGGGACGGATCCGGCAGTGAAATAAAAAAACTGATGCAACGGATCCGTTTTTTTGCTGGATCCAACCTGAACTTTTGAACCTGGAAAAAGAGGGTTTTGGATGTCCGGAGACACTGGAAAATGTAGTAGTAGTAGTAGTAGTAGTAGTAGTAGTAGTAGTAGTAGTAGTATTCCCTGATTTCCAGGATCAGACTTTTGACGGATTGCACAAAAGTCTGATCCGGTTCCATTGACTTCTATTGTTTCCGGCCGCCTGATGCTCCGCTTCAGGCACTATCAGGCGGCTCCGGTAAACAAAAAAAACGTTACATGCACCGTTTTGTCCGGCCGCCGGAATGTACATTTCCGCCGGATCCGGACAAAAACGGATACAACGCAATGACATCAGGCACGATCCGGCGCTAATGAAAGTCAATGCTAAAAAAACGCATCCGGTACCGGATCTGTTTTTTTAGCAACACGCTGGATCATGCCTGAAGTCAAAAAACGGATGTGTGAAAGCAGCCTTAGCTTTCATTGTAATTGGGATAGCGTTACACTATCACTTCTTTTATTGGTGGGATTGTGCAATATGACTCTATGATGACGATGAATATGAATGATATGTAATTATATGTCTCTCCTGCTATATTATCAGATTGTTTTGCTACTTTATGTCACTATATGACTTGCTGTCCTTATGTTGCCAGATAACCATTTTTTGTACTCTTTTTTTGAGACTACTCATTAAGGGGATTTTTTCTAATTCTGGGAACGGTGCAATATTATTTTTTGATTGATTTTCACCATTAAGAAAATTGGAAATGATTAATATTACATGTTTTTTTCTTATTGTCACATGGTTTAGTATTAACCTTTTCCTTCCCCGAATTTGAGATTTAGATTTTTTGGAGTTATTGAGGGGGTGGGGGTATATTATTTGCTGTATGTATCATTGGTACCACTTTTTTGATATTTTAAAACTTGGCATTAATAAAATTTGAATTTTTTTTTCATATAATGATTGAACACTGTTTGGCTCTATTTTTCCTCTCTGTTATTGAGGTGAATATAAGTGTAGCAAAGCTGGCGTAATGGGATCCTTAAAGGGAATGTGACAGCAGTAGTGATGAGCGAGTATCCTTGTTGCTCGGGTTTTCCCGAGCATGCTCGGTGTTCTCCGAGTATTTTGGCGTGCTCGGAGATTTAGTGTTTGTCAACACAGCTGCATGATTTGTGGCTGCTAGACAGTCTGAATACATGTGGGGATTTCCTGTTAGTTAGGAATTCCACACATGTATTCAGGCTGTCTAGCAGCCGCAAATCAAGCAGCTGCGTCGGCAAACACTAAATCTCCGAGCACGCCAAAATCCTCGGAGGACAACCGAGCATGCTCGGGAAAACCCGAGCAACGAGTATACTCGCTCATCACTACACTAGTCAGCAGGTCTTTGCCACCTGATCTGAGAGCAGCATAATGTAAGGTCAGAGATGGATAGATGCTACTGCGCATGCTCCGCCGCCGGCGCCATTTTACTGGAGTTATTTTTTTTGTAAAGACCACAATATAAACTGCTCAAGCGCAGTATTTAAAATAGTAGGCAGGCCATTGAAGGATCAGTGTCCTGTCATTTAAGCCCTCAAGGATTAAGATGAGGCCAGGGCACCAGATAAAGCCCCCCCACAGGCTGCCCCAAAACACGAGAATCTCATTACCTGAAAACTGCACATACAGATTAAACAACAACCACAAGAAGGATTTCATCACCCTGGTATCATTTAATCAGTATAACAGCGCCAACTTGACAGTGTCTGATGACAGGTTCATTTTAAGGCATCATTAAAATGCTTTGTTTTATTTTACCTCGGGAGTGGTGTCACGAATCTAATTTCCCTGCTACTAGTATTATACTTATCTGCCACCATCTTCACCTTTATGACCTGATGGATAGCTACAGTGTTTTCTGGGCAATCCAGAAGTCACTTCCCAATGTAAATCTATGAGATCCGGAAGCTCTCATAGACTTAAACAGAGAGCTTCCTATGACTTCCTGTCAGACAGAAATTGCGGTCACAAGATGATGGATTGGATCGGCACCGAGAAGAGCTGAAGACAGCGGCTGGTAAGTATAATAGTAAAGGCAGAGATTATGGATTAGTGATACCACTCCAGTGCTGCAATAAAAGAAACTGCTGGAGTAATGCTGTAAATGCATGTATTTTTGGATAAAAATTATTTCTGTATTTGGGTTTCGTTAAAAAATGTTGCACTCTTTAAGTGAGTTCATTCTGACGAGCAAATGGGAGAGTTTCAAACTGTTATACTGTATGTCTTACTTTTAGCTCTTCCCAGATGATTTATCACCACTGACCTCATTCACAGTGAAAGAAAGGGCCTGTAAAAGCAAAACGGTGCAACAGTTTTAAAGAAACCAAACTGCAAAAATGATTTTTTTTGCCTCAAATATAAACATTTCGGTAAAAAATAAAAAATTCCCCTGAAGTGGACAATCCCTTTAAACTTCAGGAACAAAGGGTTGAGGGTACACACTAAAACTCTAGTCTTTACCACTGAGAGTACTTGTCCTGCTCCTGGTGAAAGAGACATGTTTATTTTAATACACAATCTTTATTTCCTAATGGAAAACTAAAAATATAATGAATTGAATCTATATCTGCAATATTGGAGTAATTATAGTAGTATAACTAGGACGGTCCCACAAGTGAATAAGTAAGAGGAAGAATATGTTTATAGTTATAGCAAACATTTTTGTATCCGAATCTTAAAGCCTAGACTCCATCGTGTACATTTTATAAATGAAAGGGTCACATGAGGTCTTTTCATGCGTTCTCCATCGGGACTGACCATCTTCAAATTTTCAGTTTAGTCTGACAGAATCAAGCTAGGGAAAGTGAAGTGCCCCCTACTGGGGTCAAAGGTTTCAGACCATTTCACAGACGTGTCATCTTGTTTGACAGTAGAATTGAGTATTGGACTCCACGGAGATGCCAAGGTCATCAGAAGACACTTTCTTATTCGAGCAGACACCTACCCAGTACAATTCTTTTTTATTCTACAACAAAACATTATATCCATATTTTTGTGCTAAAGTGTAAACTTCAACAAAGTTTCCTTGGTGGAGAATATAATCGTATCATAACTTGTTACGACAAACCGCTTTGCAAGTCCCCTACAAATATAGAACATGCTCAATAAGATAAATAGAGACGGATTACAAAGAATAGCACAATAGACATTTGGTGAAGACACACATATACATTCTGTGGTCTTTTATTAATTTGTAATAGTTTCATAATGTCCCCAATTGTGCACTTTTTATGAGGTCCACCAAAGCAACATTACACGAATGTAGAAAGAACACGTTAGAAGTACTAATACACTAATATACAGTTGAAACTAGAAGTTTACATACACAATATAATAAGACACATATGCATGTTTTTCTCAATATCTGATATTTTTTTTGCAACATCTGAGTTAATTAGAGTCTCATCTGTGGATGTATTTTAATGCACATATGAAACACACTGCTTCTTTGTGTAGCATCATGGGAAAGTCTCAAGAAATCAGCCAAGTTATCAGGAAGAGAATTGTGGACCGTCACAAATTTGGCTCATCCTTGGGTACAATTTCAAGATACCTGAAGGTGTCTCGTTCATCTGTACAAACAATTATACACAAGTACAAACAAGATGGGAAAGTCCAGCATCATACTGCTTAGGAAGGAGACTGGTTCTGTGTCCCAGAGATGAATGTGCTTTGGTCCGACATGTGCATTTGAAACCAAGGACAAAAGCAAAACACCTTGTGAAGATGATGGCCAAAGCTGGTAAGATTGTGTCAATATCGACAGTGAAACAAGTACTGTACCAACATCGGCTGAAAGGTCACTCTGCCAGGAAGAAGCCATTACTCCAAAAGAAACATAAAAAAAAGCCAGATTAATGTTTGCAAATGCACACAGGAACAAAGACCTTAATTTTTGGAGACATGTCCTGTGGAACTGAAATTTAACTTTTTGGGCATAATGACCATTGTTACGTTTTGAGGAAAAAGGAAGAAGCTTGGAAGAACACCATCCCAACTGTGATACACGGGGGTGGCAGAATCATGTTGTGCGGTTGCTTTTTTGCAGGAGGGACTGGTGCACTTCACAAAATAGATGGCATCTTGAGAAAAGAAGATTTTGTGGCAATACTAAAGCAACATCTCAAGACATCAGCCAGAAAGTCAAAGCTTGGGTGGAAATGGGTCTTCCAAATGGACAATGACCTGAAGCATACTGCCAAAATGGTAACAAAGTGGCTTAAGGATAACAAAGTCAATGTTTTGGAGTGGCCATCACAAAGCCCTGATCTCAATCCTATTGAAAATGTATGGGCAAAGCTGAAAAGGCAGGTGCGAGCAAGGCGACCTGCAAACCTGAATCAGTTACACAAGTTTTGTTAGGAGGAATGAGCCCAAATTCCGACCAACTATTGTGAGAAGCTTGTGGAAGGATATCTCAAACGTTTGACCCAAGTCATTCAGTTTAAGGGCAGTGGTACCAAATACTAATGAAATGTATGTAAACTTTTGACTTTGCAGTAAGTAATAAAAATTGCCTTAAAACATTCTCTCTCTCTCATTATTCTGGCATTTGGCAAATATTAATAATTACGGTAATCCTAACAGACCTAAAACGTGAAAGGTTTATTCTGATTTCATGTCAGATATTGAGAAAAACATGCATGTGTGTCTTTTTATACAGTGTATGTAAACTGTTGGTTTCAACTGTATATGCATTATTCTGATTTGCTGTCAGACAAAGGCCTCATCCAGACATTTCAATGTTCTGTCCATAGTTTTCACAGATATAACATTTACTTATTCTAATCTGTGAGACCTTTCATGTGTACAGCATTTTTGCGGATTGAATATGCACCAAAAAAAAAAATGGAGAAGTCCGATTTTGATCTGATTAACAGATCTGAATTACACATTCAAGTCTGTGGGTCCATCTAAAAAAAATGGACATCTCAATGTTATCTAAGTGCTGTTTGTCTATTGGTTAGGAGAAGCTTTGACATTTTTGTATTTTTAGCATACAAGAAAACTGTATGCCACAGTAAAAAACAGACACACGTATCAAAAATGACTGGAAATTGAATAAAAAAACTAATCAAAATAGATATATTTTTCTTATACCAAAAAGAAATGAATGAAGTCTTAGCTAATACCAGAGTAACATCTCAGAAGCTTGTAAGTACTGTATGCTCCCTAAGGTCGCATACACCCATCCATGTCTTTTAATGGACAGCGCATAGATGGCATCTGCATGCTATCTGTTATATCTCGCACTCATTTATTGACATGTGTGAGTTTTGACTTTGGCATGCCTTAGCTTTTTTCCCCCCAAAAAGAAGGCAGCCCAAATGTTATTACTGAAACATGTTCTAACTGCAAAAAAACCCAAGATAGAACATGTATGCAAAACCCAGACCTGAGAATTGGTTAGATTGTAGGTAGGGCCAAAATTCTATAGATATCCAAACCATTATGAGTCTTAGAAAAAACTTGTGTGGGAGCAGAATAATTTGCTCATCGCTGCTTAATCCTATAGTTTTCCACTAATAAATTAAAAGACAGGAAGGACAAATCAGACAGACACACTTACGTAAGAGACAGTTTGAGGGAGATCTGCTGACGAGGTTGTAGCACTGCACTGTACCATTAGTGGACTGAACGGAAATTATGTAATGGCCATGTTCTCCGTATAGCTGCGTCCATCTGTCAGGTTTAAACAGAAAGGAGTTAATCAGTAATGAAAGTAATTAGCGCCAACATAGTGATTTCCCCAAGTTCAGTGGTGTGTTGTGGGATGTAATGAGACAAAGCCATGCATGTCTATAATGAGATACAAATCCTCTGAGCAATCAATGATTGTGAAGCTGCCAGGTCACCCACTTAGGATCAAACTAACGTGATGCTGCAACTTACGGGTATACAAGGAATGAGAAAAGGAATGCACCTGAATGGAAGGAAGTCTCCTGGTGAAACCGACACGCTGTCTGTACTCTGCCTATTATAGTGCCTGAGAGGCGCTGTATCACTCATGGATCATCTCTTGTAGATTTGGTATTTTTAGATTTTCGTGTCATGGACATCCACAGTTTATCAGTGTATTAATCAAAGTGTCCCTAAAGGGGTGCTTATGCATAAGTAATTTTGACCTGTCTATAAGATAGGTGAGGTCTGGATATTGTGGGTTCCACCACTGGGAACTACATCATTCCAATGGACACCAAAGGAAGTAGCAGTGGTTATGCATGACTATCCCCCTCCCATTGAAAGTTAACTGCAATGAAGAGGAATTTGGGAATGTGACCCAAACCTTAGGATGTTTTAGGGTCCCAAGGATTAGCGCTCCAGCAATCAGGTATTTCTCACCTATCCTCAGCTGGCACTATTAGAGAGGAGGTCTCGTTAAGACAATAATTTTTGGATTTGAAGCCGGCCCAGTGATCATGTCACTGCGATACAGGCCACGTGTTCAAGAAAGTAATACATGGCTGCAACAGAGCTTTTTCACTTTGACTAATAAAGGCAATTTCAAGTGGTGAACCTTGTGATACAACAGTTTTGATCATTAAAATCATTTAGTCATGAAATACATTCCTATAAATGTTCTCACAATAATTAATAGAATAACATCAAAATTCAAAAATATTCATAATACTCAAGTCAGAAATTGGCAAGACATTCTGGAAAATATTCTCATATGAGCTTGACAGAGGTTTTTCTATAGCACTGAATGGAAAACATTATAAAGAGTCATATTTGCAGCCTTCAACATCCTATAGGGTCCCCACATCAGGCGCATTGGGCCACTGATCTAGTCCTTAAAGCCAGAGATAAAGAGCATCCGAGTACTGATAGACACAATAAAATCAATTAGACTTTATTCCCAATAAAGAAAATAGTATCCAAATAATTTCACATCAAAGTGAGCAAAGTACAATGCTTTTCTAAGGTAATGAAGCTAAACAGGAGAATAGTTCCTCTTTATATATCAGAGGCAGGAGCAGGGTGAACTCTGCTTCAACCTCTATTCAGGGCACAAAGAGGCCGGGCCTGGGGAATACGTCTCATATAGAATGGACAGTGCTCATTGAATGATTACCATGGGGTGCCCATTGTATTCTATTCTAACTCCTGGGCAGTGATCTCGGCTTTCACCCATCTCAGCACAATGGCCTCATTGAGGTGAGGATGAATTTCTTAATAGAGTGCTCAGTCTAGATATGTGGCGCCAGGGTCAGCCACGAGTGTGATGGCCGACCACCTGCGTATTTTTCTTTTAAGAAAATAGCCATGACATCGGGTTTCCAGCTTAAGTCAATAGAGCATTGAGTGTGTGACAACGCATCACAATGAGAGTCCTAACTGTTTCTGAAGGGTTAATTCACATGTAGTCGATTTGTTGCAGAAATGTCTGCGTCTGTCAGTATTCATTGTGCAGAAATCCATGCACGTGCTGCAGAATCAAACCAACGTATCTGCCAAGTGTGAATATGCCTATATGTGCACAGCGACTGAGCACTTCTCAAGGTTTTCTATCATTTGCTAACGTAAAAGCATTCCCATACACAAAGCATGGAATATAGTCAGCTCTGGCAATTATCTTGATCTCTGCATTGAAAAACAAAGGAAAATTACGATAGCCATATACTGTACATTTATTTCTCTTATAGAGCCTAATATTTTCATGGGATGAATCTGTATTTATGTGGCCTGGCAGACAGGGCCATAAAAGGTCCCTTTGAAAAAAAATTAGTTTTGACATAAAGTTTTTAAAATTTGCCTAGTGATCAACAACTAAAATCTGTCCTTCAATATAAAATATAGTTACTTGCATAAATAATTTCCCACCCAGCAGACGTTTTGACACCCCATCCATGCAGTCACCTGACCTGTGTGAGGCAGTGACCGGTGTCATATGCGAGGGTCGCGATGTATCCCCCAGGATGAAGACGGAGTCCTATTAGACCCGCTGTAAACCCTGTACTATGGGATTTGGGGTGTGTCAGTGTTGGCTTGCAAGCAGACAGAGCAGTTGGTCTACAGAGCATTCCTTGTGTAAGGTAACACAGGCCAGTGGCGCTAAAAGGTCTGGTACCCCCAGCGTACCCGGAGGTGCGGTCGCTCACAGTGACTGTCTTTTGATTTTCGTGGCTGCGATCCGAAGGATAAAGCATGCTGTGCACTGTGTGAGTTTTTGGACATTAAACACATTTTGTTTTGAACTTGCTTGGGTCACTACCTCATCACTGCACAGCGTGGACACCGCTGCATCACATCTGTGAGACCACAAACTAGCATGAAGGTCAAGTGAATGGTGATGAACAAGGGAACCATCAGTGACTGCACAATATTACTTCTGGCGAGATGATGTTCTGTTTGTCACTTTCGTAATCTTGCGAACAGTAACAGGGCCAGGATGAGGGGTAGGCAGGGTAGGCACCTGTGTAGGGCACTACTTCCTGCCTACCCAAGGGGGGCACAGGCACAAAGATGAGCAATGTCATTCACTGACAGCGCTCACCCCTCTCTCTTTCCTGCACCCTGGCTGTCACTACCTTCGTGCTCTCAATTGCATTCACGTCTATCAGATGGGGATAAAATGAGGCGTTGTGCAGATGTGGGTGAACAAACAGAGGGGCTGTGCAGATGGGAATAATAAAACGTTGGGCTGTGTAGAAGGGCGGAATAAGCTGAGGGGCTTTACAGAGGAGGGGAGTTAAATGAGGGGCTGTGCAGAGGGTGGAATAAAATGAGGGGCTGTGCAGATGGGGGGGTAAATGGGCTGTGCAGCTAAGGGGAAAAGCTGAGGGAATGTGCAGAGGTGGGGAAAAAAATGAGGGGCTGTGCAGAGTGGCATGAAATGAGAGGCAGTGGGGGGGAGACAAGAAATGAGCGGCTGTAAGGAGGCCATAAAATGAGGGGATGTCCATTATGGCCATGAAATGAGGAGCTGTGAAGGGGAGCCAGAAAATTGTATGAGGAGCTGTGGTGATGATACTGTATATGGGGCTGTGGAGTTCATTGTACTGGGGGCTGTGATGTGGTGACCATACTGGAGGGTCTGTGGTGAATATCATACTGTTTGGGGTGTTGTTTGTGGGCCATAATACTTTATGGAGTGTTGTGGTGATCATAGTATACGTGGGGGCTGTTTTGAACATCATACTATTTATGGGGTCTGTTATGAACATCATACTACATATGGGGGGCTCTGGTGGTTAACATACTATGTATTGGTGGATTGTTGTTGATATAATACACTATGGGCAGCTATGGTGACCATCATACTGTGTAGGAAGACAGTGTGAGGAATGGTTACAGTTTGAAGAGGGCAGCATGGTGGGCAGTATGAGGGCATAGTTTGAAAATGGGCACAGAATGGATATGGAGAGGGGACAGTGTGAAATGGAGGCACAACATGGAGAGAGAATAGCATGGTGGGGGTACAGTGTGGAGGAATATAAACTGTAATGGAAAATTACAGATGGTATAGGCCATGGTTGATAAGGGCGGATGGTGTAGCAGTTATAGTAGACAGTGTGGAGGTTATATACCATAGGAGGCTTGTTTAGGGCCATAATATGGACAGATATTTTGATGCAGAGGGCATTTTAATAATACTCTTATTTTTAAGGGCACTGTATCAGGATGTGCTGCAAAAGAATGAAGAAGAGGGAGGTCTGCAGAGATCAGCTGTGGATGTGAAAAGTCATCATGGCATCTAGGCAAGATGGAGATGAAAAAAAAGAGATGACTCCAGAGAAGATGTAATCTATAAGGCAGCTGCGTGTAAATGTTCATTTGCGATACTGACTAATTCTCATCAGTACTTTGGTTCTTGTATGGTCCGTAGTTTGATGATAGCTGTTAATAGCAATTCCCAACATCTCTGTTATGAATGTTTTAGAAA
>VIAB01005014.1:59204-74752 GCA_009801035.1 Oophaga pumilio | reverse complement strand
TTTGAGTTTTTTTTCCATTTTGAAGATTATACTGTTATCATTGGGAAGTTTCTTCACTAAAATTCGATGTATACTCTAACGGGTGATGACTTTTATTAGACTGACTGTCATTTGCACCGACCTTAGGAAAATCAGAAAAAAATATCATTTGCATAATAATTTGGAGCATGGTGTATTTTGCTGTAATATTAGTTCCTTTATGAAAAGAAAACAATATGGATCAGTGGCATATCTAAATATGTGCTGCAAAGATTAAAACTGAACCCTTTGTGAGTTCATTTCCAGTTCTATCAGATTCTTAGCCCACTGAAACAAGAGAACTGGTTCTTATTTGTCAACTTTATTTTTTATAATCATTGACTTAGAACTAAAAGAAGAAAAAATTATAAATCCTAGATTAATTTGGTTTAGTGAAGCATGATAACACACTACAAAGGTAATCTAACCAATTTACTTGTTGTTATCTTATAGATCTTCTCTATCAGTTTTTTTGTTGCAGAGTTTTTAGTGCAGAATGAAGCAGAAAAAAATGGCCACTGTTCCAGGAAGCACTTCCAGTAGCAGAAGCAAGATGGACTTCCGTTTGTTAGAATATAAGATTTTGCTTTATTGTATAGTGGACAACGAATTATGGGATCATGTTAACTTTTTTATCAGGTCTTATATAAATACATTAAATGCATTAAATCAATTAAATAATGTACCCTAATTTCAGAGATTAAGAGAATCAAGGAAATATGAAACAGAATGAATATTTTGCTTCCATTAAGAACAAATTGTAGCGCCCGCATCTCTGCCTGCAGTCCCTTTCTCCCTGCAGAGATATCAGCATACTGACCACCAAGGATCCCGTCCTGCTCCTTCCGGGTCTGCTGCTGCCCCGGGTGCACGCACTCCTAGCAGGTCTCCAAGCACTGTGCACTGTGCTTCCTATTTCTTAAAGGGGCCACGTGCATTCCTCAAAAGTGTCCCCAGCCAATGGCTGGAGGTCTCTTTCTATTTAAACTGCCTCCTGCAACATGGAGGTGCATGTGCAATGTCGTGAGCTTGTTCCTAACACGCTTGTTAGTGCTCATGTCCCTTAACTTGTATCCGAGTCTGCTGCACCCGCCAGTGCTCACCTCAACAGCAGCAGAGCCAGCTGCACCCGCCAGTGCTCACCTCAGCGGCAGCAGAGCCAGCTGCACCCGCCAGTGCTCACCTCAACGGCAACAGAGCCAGCTGCACCTGCAAGTGCTCACCTCAATGGCAGCAGAGCCAGCTGCAACTGCCAGTGCTCACCTCAACGGCTGCAGAGCCAGCTGCACCCGCCAGTGCTCACCTCAATGGCAGCAGAGCCAGCTGCACCTGCAGTGCTCACCTCAACGGCTGCAGAGCCAGCTGCACCTGCCAGTGCTCACCTCAATGGCAGCAGAGCTAGCTGCACCTGCCAGTGCTCACCTCAATGGCAGCAGAGCCAGCTGCACCTGCCAGTGTTCACCTCAACAGCAGCAGAGCCAGCCACACCCAGCAGTGCTCATCTCAACGACAGCAGAGCCAGCTGCACCCGCCAGTGCTCATCGGTCTGTTACACTGTCCTGTCTGCACCTGTGGTTTTTGTCATCTTTTCCGCCTGTCTGCATCTGTTGGACATTTCCCCGGGCTACTCGAGCTATCTACTCCTAGGGGTCAGCCACCAGCTACCCAAGGTCAGTCCTGGAGTAGCACCTGGTCACCTCCCTTGTCTCTCCATGGACTGCGGTGTCGTTAGCTGCTGCATGTCCGTGGTCATTGGGTGAGGCTCCCAGTCACACTCCAGGTCTTACTTGGGCTTTGGCACAGTGGTTCCAGTCCATTACACAAATATTCATAGTTTGAATGATGCCTTGGGCACTAGTATAAATAATTATTGAATTATTTAAAGAGGACCTGTCATTGGCTCAAAAACATTGAGTTAAAAATCCTGAGCTCCACTTATTCTGATGCTCTTTTCCAGTTGTACTGTATTACTCCATTTCAGACATATTCACATTTCCTGCTTTTGAAGCAAAATGTGTGAACTCTTTGCTTGTAGACCAACTGAGCATTTCTTTAGAGTCTTCTCTGGGGATGTGCGTTTTCACCCTTTCCTCCCAAATACTGCCAATGAGATCTTGGTGGGTGAATTAGTAGTCTCAGTAGCTGGCGAGCTGTGATGGCTGGGAGGGAGTTGTGAAGATGCATCCCTCCAAGAGAACATTCAAAAAAATTGATCAGTTGTACCACAAGCAGAGATTTTACATACTTTGCTGCAAAAGCAAAGACTATGCATATCTCTGCAAAAAAGTAGTGCAAGGCAAAACAGAACAGAACAGCAGGAGAGCTCAGAGGTTTGAGCATTTATCTTATTTTTTTAGCAAGTGACAGATACTCTTAAAAGACAATCTGTCACTAGATTTTTGCTACCTCATCTCAGAGCAGCATAATGTAGGAAAAAAAGATCCTGATTTTGTGTCATAACTGGGTGCAGCAGTTGTGACACAATCAGAGTTTTTAGATGTAGTATGAAGCAGAGCTTAGAAAGCTAACCCCGCCCACACATATCTTTCTGTGTATATTGTCTATTGACAGTAAGCTGCTTATCAGAGGAGGGGGTGTTGTCAGACCAGGATGTACACAAGTTGAAGTCCAGGCTTTGATAATTTTCTGGTGATAAAAACATTCATTGTATTGAAACAACAACAAAAAGTCTAATAAGTGACACATCACTGAAATCTGTGTTTCAGACTGTACCTCATGTTGTCCTTAGATTAAATAGCAAAATTCGATTGACAGATTTCCTCTAAGGCAAATAAAATGTATATACACATGGTAACTTGTTGAATGATTTGAATAATACCACTGAGCCTTACCACACCCCAGTGTAACATCACCTTGTCTTGCCATTGCCTGTATGATGTAGAAATTATCATCATCATCATGGATAGGCAGTAAGAAGTAAGGAATGCCCGGTAATTAACTTCTCAACAAAGAGGTAATAAACTTTATTGAAGTTTTAATTGGTTGGTGGGGTCCCTATTCTGGTTCAACACAATGTGCAAGTTTTCACTGGTTTTGGAATAGAACAAAATGCATTTTTTAAATTTATTTTTAAGCCAAGTAATTATGGATAGTGAGTGCCACCCCTCTTGAAAATACATAAAAGAAAGAAACTACTTGACCTTAGTGAAGTTTTGTCTTTTCCTGACTGCATTTTACAGCTGGGGAAATTTGCTTCTATTATTTTCAAAGAAAATAGTAAATCAGTGTGTAGTATATATTTACCCAACGTGATATTAAGTCACAAGTGGCTGTGTTTTGTAGCTATTATGCTTTTCCTTTGATTCAAGTTCAGATTAAATCTGTGAAGTTAAAACAGAACTGGATCTTTATAAACATTCTCAGACATCCTCAGAACTGTCACTGTGACTTAGTAAAATCTCCTTTTGTTGGCTTTTAGTGCATGATAACGAGAGTACTGTAGTTCTACTCAGCATGCCCTCATCACTTGAGGCTAGAAGCATTCTGGCATGACTCTAAAGGCTGGTCCACTCCTTCAAAGGCTCCTGGGGGCAATCAGTCAATTTACATTCTCCTTGTTTTGCACTTTAAACTGCTTTCAAAATTGACGTGCCTAGAGATTGACAGCTTAATGGCAAAACATCATATTTGTAAGCTTTTGTGCATGATTGTAAAAACTATAACAACTATCCTGCCATACTTTGTGTTCTTTAGTTGTCCAGGGCACAGCTATAAGAGGCCTTTCAGCAATGAGATTGCACGGAAGGAAATGACCCACATTTTCTATTTTTCTTAAGTTGAAAGGTCATACACGCATTTTGCAATAATTAATCAAGTCTTAGAAATAAGTAAAATAAAATGCTATGTGTACGTGGAAATATACATACTATACAGCTCTGGCAAAAATTAAGAGACCACTTTCAAATGTTCAGTTTGTCTGATTTTTTTCTTTATGGGTATATTTTTGAGTAAAATGTAAAATGTTCTTTTAGTCTATAAACTTCTAACAAAATGTCACCGAATTTCCAAGCAATAAATTTTGTATTTTTTTCTGACAAAGAAAAATGGTCAAAATTAAAAAAAAAACAGTGCTTTTTAATGGGGTTCAGGCTGAAGAATGGGCTGCCCATGACAGGGTTTTGATGTGGTGGTCTCTTATTTTTTGCCAGAGCTGAATATACAGCCTGACTACCTACGTAGGAGACTAGTGCATAAATGTCCCTTCTGAACTCTTTAAAGTAGCTTTTTATGGTCTATTAGATTGCCTGTAAGCGACTATAGCCAGCCACACACCTCAGCAGTCAGGCAAAAAGCTATGTCCCCCAATCACCCATGCACATGCCCATTTCAATGAGCCTAGCCTTTATAGCTTCTATATATGAAATGGGTAGTAAACCAATGCCACACATAAGGATCTGTCTTCTAAATTCAAAATGTTTAATTCTTCTTTCTCCCGGACAAAAGCTCTCAAAAGAATTGGAAGACCCCCATGCACAAAAACTGGAAATCCAAAATTGCTCACTTTAATATATTTGGGGGCTATTTTTGCTCACCAATTTACATATTAGACTAATGTATGTTAACGGCTGAATGATTGTTTAATTAACGAGCATAATTCCAACACGTTTTAGTCTATATTGCTCATTAAAGTTGTTCAATCTGTCCGAACCTGTTCAGTGACTCAGGTGCACAAATGAAAAATAAAATCTCTCAGGGAGCAGTCCTTAAACAAAAAATCGATAATGGGCAAATATTCTTTCTTTGAATAAAAAATCTTTTGTTCAATTTTCAGATAAAAAAAAATATGACTGATTTAATGTAAATAATGGAGGTTTGTGATCAAGGGCTAAAGTGATTGCATACTTTTAAGATTTTACCTGAGGGGCAAGATGTGTATATTTTTAGCCCCTTTGGGTCGTAATTGAATTACAAAAAGACTAAATTTTAACAAATCTGAAATTGGTTTGAATTTCTTCGTTAATTCGATTTGCTTCTTATAGTTTTGCTCATCTCTACTGGACATGTTTTCATAGTGCAATGATTGGGAACAAAAGTTTATATGAGAGTTCATTGTGGTGAGTATCACCCAATGTAACAGGTCCTCTTTGCTTTCTGTGCACTTTTTGGTACAAATAAAATGTTATTTTATTGATTAAATACTGTATTTTTCTAAATATTAAATGCATAACGCGCACCTAAGTTTTAAAGGAGGAAATTAGGGAAAAAAATTGAAGCAAAAAATGTGGTCAATTCTGTACTTGATATTCCCTATCCTGGTATATATGGTCCCCTCATCCCCATCCTGAAACACATAGCCCCCTCATCCCTATCCTGGTATGCATGGCCCCCTTCATCACTACCGTTGTATGCATGGCCCTCTCATCCCTATTCTGGTATGCATGGCGTCCTTATCCCTATCCTGGTGTGCATGGCCCCCTTATCCATATCCTGGTGTGCATAGCCTTCATCCTCATCCTGGTATGCGTGCCTCCTCATCCCTAGCCTGGTATGCATGCCCTCCTTATCCCTATCCTGGTAAGAATGGTCCCCCTCATCCCTATCCTGGTTGGAATGGCCCCCCTCATCCCTATCCTGGCAGGAATGATCACCCTTATCCCTACCTGGTTTGCAGGACCCCATCTCATTCTAGTATGCATGATCCCATCCCTATCCTGGTATGCAGGGCTCCTTCCTTAACCTGGTATGATTGGCCCCCATCCTGGTCCTGGTATGCATGGCCCCATCCTAGTCCTGGTATGATTGGCCCCCAATCCCCGTCCTGGTATGCTTGGCCCCATCAGAAAATATAAAAAACAACATTACACTTACCTTTCCGGTGCTCCCTCGCAGCGTCCTGTATGGAAGGGACATCATGTGCTGCTTGTAAGCCAAAGGGCAGCTGCTGGAATACTCAGTGCTCTGCATGCCGGAACTCTGTGCACGGAAAGCAGTGAATATTCAATGCTCTCCAGTGAGCACTGTGTCAGCTAAAGCCTTCCTGCTGCCACCGGCAGTGACGTGTGCTGATGTAAGGGGTGTACAAGGATTAGTTTGTGCCCCTCTCCCCTTGCTCATATTATTCAACCCGGTGGGGCTGATATGTTTTTTTATGTTATACTGCAAAAGGTAATGTGTATTTAATATGCTGCTATAATGTAATGTACTTGTGTTCTTGTATTGTAAATGTTTATATATTGTATGTATATAGGGAAAGTGTAGTAATTAGATTAGCCCACTAGAGGGGGCATAATAGATTACAATAGGACAAGATAGATTCATATTATTTATAGTTAAGCTAGGAGGGGCCAACTGGGGTAAGCTAGAAGGATTTCCTGCATTTAGTCAGTAGGACCTGGGAGCCCTACAGGGCAGTTGAGCCACGCAATGTTTAATGTTTAAGGAAAAAACCCAGCTCATCCAATGCCCTAAGAGCAATGGTCACTAGTAAGGTGAAGGAATACAGGGCAGCTCCATCATGGTGGCAGTCAGCTACGTAGGAAGACGCCTGAATGTACGGGGCAAAACGGACTGGGAATTCCTAAAGATAGTCAGACTGGTCAGACAAAACGATGCGGTACCGAAGGCAACAGTACGATCCTGCGATATTCTTAAAAAAGTGAGGAGCAGCACAGGGAAAGAAAATGATATGCTTTGTGAAGTAATTTGTGCTGTGCCTAAGTGTGGACTGGACGAGCTGAGAGAAGAACTGAGTAAAATTGTTTGTTTAAAATTGGAACTTGACTCTGCCTTTCTTCAGGAAAGAAATCCCCAGCAGACCAGAGAGGATCCCGATGAACAAGAAAGTGGACAAAAAGGTACGCTGCGGAAGAGACTTTGTCTGTATGTGGCGGGAGACCAGGGTGCGACAAAACAGCCACCATTAGCCACGGCTATCCCCTAGCCCCCGCTTCATCGATACTTAAGAGAAAAGAATATTCTCCCCATTCCATGAATACTCATTTCTCTTAAGTATCGGCACATGTGACCGCTGGCAGCCGGAAGGCTCCGGCTGACACTGTGCTCGCTAGAGAGCAATGAATGCTCACTGCTTTGTGCATACACAGTCCCAGCATGCAGAGCACTGAGTATTTCAGCAGCTGCCCTTCGGCTTGCAAGCAGCACATGACTTCACTGCCATGTGCTGCTTACAAGCATTAAGCAACTGCTGGCATCGGAGCAGGACACTGTGAGGGAGTGCCAGGAAGGTAAGTGTAATGGTTTGGTTTTTAAATGTTTTCTGATAGGGCCATGCATACCAGGATGGGGATGGGGGCCAATCATATCAGGATAAGGAAAGGATTGGACCATGCATACCAGGACCAGAATGGGAGCTCATCATACCAGGATGCCATTAAAGAGAAATAAACATTCATTGCCCTCCACGCCCATGGGTGTGGAATGCAGTGAATATTCATTTCTCTTAAGTAGCAGGCACAGTAGTTAGCCGCAGCAGTCGGCTCCTGCCTCTGTGACCCGCTGCTCTGCTGAAACCGATCCTCCACCTCCCCACCACAGCTGGTACATCCAGACTATAAGATGCTCCCCCTCATTTTCCTCCACATTTTTGGGGAAAAAAGTGCATCTTATAGTCTGAAAAATACGGTACTTTTTTTAGTGCCTGTGATCATAACATTTATTTGGTATAAAAAGATGTATTCTATGAATGTGCCCAATTTAGAATGATGCGACAGTGAGTCACATCACTATCACATCAATGCAAAAATGCATAGTCGTCCCGATTCTCTCGCATAAGGCTAAGTTCACACATTGCGGAATTGCCGCGGAAATTTCCACTGCAATCCCGCACTTCTCTTCCGCGTATGCGCATCAATAGTAAAAAGATCTAATGTAAAAATAATAAAAAAAATAATAAATCGTGATATTCTCACCTTCCGGCGGCCCCCGCAGCTTTCCCGCCTCTCAGCGACGCTCCCGGCCAATCCCGTTCCCAGTAATGCATAACGACAATGACCCCGATGACGTAGCATCACGCGAGACCACTACATCATCTGGGGTGATTCTCGCACTGCATTACTGGAAACGGGATTGGCCGGGAGCGTCGCTGAGAAGCTGGAAGGCTGCGGGGGCCGCCGGAAGGTGAGAATATCATTATTTTTTATTTTAATTATTGTTTTACCAGGGATATGGTACCCAGGGCCTGGAGGAGAGTCTCCTCTCCTCCAGACCCTGGGTACCATCCGCACATGAACCGCTTAAATTGCGCATGGTGGGCATAGCCACATGCGGAAAGTAAGCGGTTCAATGCATTCCTATGGCGGCGGAATCGCCGCGATTACGCAATATTAATGAACATGTTGCTTTTTTTCCGCTAAGCATTTTTTTCGCGGAAAAAAATGCTGCATGTGCACAAAAATTGCGAAATCCATTTAAATTAATAGAATGCTTAATGCTTGCGTTTTTTTCGCGTTTTTGCCGCGGGAAAAAACAGGAAAAAAATGCGAAAATTCCTGACGTGTGCACTTAGCCTTAGGGTATCAATGCTCGAATGACCCCAGCCTAAAATGGTTGTCTGGATTTAGGTTTCAAGTCTACAGTCACTCTGTGACTGCAGACTTGTGAATCCTCGCAAGAGCGCACACTGCCAATGCTGGAATCAGAATTTGATTTTCAAAATTCCTGCTATATTTTGACTAGATGTATCCGGCTTCACTCAATGCATTTTGCTTTCAGCAAGACAGCGCACGTCTAGTGACACACATACAATGACTGCAGTCTTGTACCCTAAGACCAGACAACACATTTAAGTTTCTGGAAAGATTGCACTGTATGAAAATGAATATATTCAGCTAAAAGCAGTATTTGCAACATATGAGAAATGCTTTATAATTATCAACCTGCCACTGACATAACCACATTCTGCACTTCTTATGAGCAGGTTAATGAATCATGCCACTACATCTGCCTTCCCTTGACAGCTGTCAAAACTATTGGCGGTGAATAGTTCCATGGCAAAATGTGTGATGACCTGTTTGTTACAAATGCTCCAATTTATTGTGTTTATTTCTTTATTTTTACCTCTGATGGATCAGATATTTTCCTTGTAGTTTCTGTTGTCAGAAAACAAATGTTTAGTCTACACAGCTTTTCTGTTTCTTTAGATAGCATCAGAATGACTTGCTGAATCAGCTTTGCATGTAAGCACTGTTAGAGGCATGGATGCTGACAATCCTAATTGCCTTTAGTATATGCCTTAGTGTCCTGCAGGCTGAAAGAAAGGAAGACAGTCATTGCAGTTTCTTTTATAATTAACAGAATCATTACTGAGAAAGTGAGTTGTCAGAAGAATAAGCAATTAAGATAAAACACGAAATATCTCCAAACAGATAAAATGGCTGGTTTAGTCATCAACATCCGGTCACTGTAAAGATCTGATTGCTGGAAGCTCTGACATTGTGCTGAGATAGATGCTGCAATCAAAATAAATTCATGTAGAAGTGTTTGAACATCTGATCATAATCATATCATGTATATATTGTTATGAGGGCTGTTATTAGACTATCAATACTTTCATTTACTGAGATAATGGCAGCTGATGAACATGAATAATTATATTCTAAAACAGTAAAATATAAACATTCAAATATAGTGTGCTGATTGTTATGTTAAACGAAAAACATTGGTTGGTACCGTGTTAGCCAGTAGAAAAAAAGAAATAGAGTGCTCTCAGTAGGAGAAACAAAATAGGAATCTTGTGGGTGTGATACCTTTTAATGGCTAACAAAATATAGTGAATGATGTTACAAAGCTTTCGAGACTGCTTACCTCTTTTCATCAGGCTGATATAACAAAATATTTGAAGAAACCCAATTATATACAATGAAGAGCACAGGCATGGTGTGATACATGGATATTTAAATAAACAAACACTGATCTTAAAGAGAGAATCCTTAAGCCCCCGTCTCACACAGCGATCTCGCTAGCGAGATTGCTGCTGAGTCACTAGTTTTGTGACGCAGCAGCGAGCTCACCAGCGATATCGCTGTGTGTGACATTCAGCGACGATCAGCCCCCCTGCCGGGTATCGCTGATCGTCGCTGAATGTCCTGGACATTTTTTTGAACGCTGGTCTCCCGCTGACAGGCACGCATCGCTGCGTGTGACAGGCGGGAGACCAGCGATCCGCTGGTAACCAAGGTACACAGCGGGTTTCCAGGCGCAGGGCTGTGCCTGGAAACCCGATGTGCACCTTGCTTACCAGCTCCCTGCATCAGGGCGCTGGTATCCAATGTACACTGCGGGTAACAAAGCGATGTTACCCGCAGTGTCGCTGTCCCAGATCGCTGCCTGAGCTGCCTGTTTGGCAGCTCAGCAGCGATCATGTAGCGATACACCAGCGATCCTGACAAGAGCATATCGTTGTCGGGATCGCTGGTGTATCGCTATGTGAGACCCAGGCTTTAGTTAGGTAAGATTAGATAAGTGGTGAGAAAGTTTTATGGACCCCATATGCATGTGAGATCAAAGGACTTGTGGTGCCTTCATTGTTTTTGGAGGAAATTGCTCAGATTTGGTAAGGCACTGCCACACTTAGCGATCGCACCAGCGATCACGACAACGACACGACCTGGCGAGATCGCTAGTGCGATCGCTATGTGATCGCTAGTTAGATTCCAAACACAACTCATCAGCGATCTGTATAACGACCTCTGTGTTCGTTGGGAAAACCTAGTCCCACCTGCGACGCTGGTGAAGTCGTTCATAAAGGGTGTCACACTCAGCGATTCAGGCTCACCAGCGGGACACCAACGACCAAAAAACGGCTCAGAACGTTCATAAGCGATCAGCGACATCTCAGCAGGGGCCACATCGCTGCTACATGTCACACACAGCTAAGTCGCTAACGAGATCGCTACTGCATCATAAATGGTGACGCAGTAGCGATTTCGTTAGCGATCTCGCTAGCGATCTCGCTTAGTGTGGCATACCCTGTAGTGCACCATAAATCCTCCTGGCAAATTGAGTCCTGTGTGAACAGAATCAAAGATGGTAATGAATTTGTATTCCCAGACCCTGTGATGTTTTTGTGATTGGAAATTGCCTTTCAAAATGGCAACTTTCGCATTGTCTATGTTGTGTGCTGGACCACAGAAATGTTTGGCCACAGGTAAATGTTTTTTTTTGTCTGTAATAGTATGACAATGAGACCTCATTCTTGCTCTCAGTCTCTGTCTTGTTTCTCCAACATAGAGGCCACCCACAGGACAAATAGTGCATATAATTAAATATACCACATTGGAAGTGGAACATGTGAATGTCCCGGGGATCTTATAGTCCTGCTGTGTGTTGGGATTTGGATCTTGTCGTTCGTCTCTATATGAATGAAGTTTTGCATCTCCTCCCATTGCAAGGATATGTCCCTCTTGATGAATCTGAGGGCATTGAACTTCAGATCATGATGTTTCTTAAATTAGGAGGTTGCCTGCAACATAGCAAGGGGGGGTCTTTGAATAATATTTTTAACTGGACATCCTTGTGTAGGATATGGTGAAGTTTCTTAGCTGTTTTTCTCAGTATTTCAAGCTGTGGGTTGTAGGTCACTACCAGAGGTACACGATGATTTTCCTCTTTTTTCCTGTATTAAAGTAATTGACTTCTAGGGATCCTTGTGGCCCTAATGATCTGATCATCAATGGAGGTGGGATGGTAACCTTGAATTAAAAATTACATTTTAAGCTGGGTTAGATGTTCATCCCTGTCCTTAGGACTGGAACAGATATGGTTGTATCTGAGGGCCTGGCTGTAGACAATGGACTTTTTAATGTGTTTAGGATTGAAGCTGTCCCATCTGAGGTATGTGTGACGGTCAATTGGTTTCCGATACACTGATGTTTGGAACGAACCATTTTGGACTTTTAAGGTGTTATCTAGAATGTTGATTTTTGTTTTTGAGTGGTCCAATGTCAAGTTTATGGTAGGATGAAATTTGTTGAATTTGTTATGGAAATTTAGAAGTTCTTGTTCGGACTCAGTCCAGATTATTAAGATGTCATCTGTATAATGGAAATAGGTGAAGGGTTTGATGAAGCAGGATGTTAAAAAGTCATTTTCCAGTTTAGCCATGAAGAGGTTGGCATACTGGGGTGCCATTTTACTTCCCATAGCAGTGACGGTGCATTGTAGATATAGCTCCTTACCGAAAGAGAAAAAGCTATATGTGAGGATGAATCTTGTGAGTGTTATTACAGACTCGGAAGGGATCCCATTGACCTGGAAGCATTCAGGGGATCCACCCTGCCAGGTGGGGTTGGAGGCCTTCCTGCTGCGTTCTCTGTTCGAGTCCCTACTGCTTGTAGCTATGCTTCGACTCTCTCCTGTGTTGGCTTTGACCTCTATGGCAGACAGCGCGAGCCTATCACGGGCACTGCCTGTTCACTGGTAGCCATGGGCTCTTGGTCTGCTGCGGTGCCTCCAGATGTTTGGTGTGGCCAGGGAGCTTGCAGTCCCCTGCCCTGCAGATTCGGCTGTCAGGGTGTGCAGGACCCACACAGCCAAGGACTCTGGCGTCCTTTTCCTCAGCGTTCAGCTTTGGGATCAGCTCTGTTGCAGCTGCAATTCCCCATAGCCCTTGTCTCTGCTCCTCTCTTCCCTCTCATCAGACTAACTGCCTTACCTCCTCCTCCTGACCAGAGAGAGCAGCTCCCCTGAAGTCAGGTTCAGAGCTCCCCCTGCTGGCCTGGATAAGTAATTTTGTTGCATGCTGTGTATTACCTGGCATGGGGACCTAATCCTGCTTCCAGGCATGACATCTCCACCCTGTAGAGGGAGGCAATGTCACCATGGCAACCTGACTCTGGGGTGCCACATATCTATCTATTATCAATCAATCAATCAATCAATCAATCAATCAATCTATCTATCTATCTATCTATCTATCTAATAATCTATCTATCTATCTACAGTGGGTTTGGAAAGTATTCAGACCCTTTTCAATTTTTCACTCTTTGCTTCATTGCAGCCATTTAGTAAATGCAAAAATGTTCATTTATTTTCTCATTAATGTACACTCTGCACCCCATCTTGACTGATTAAAACCAGAAATGTAGAAATGTTTGCAAATTTTTTAAAAAAAGAAAAACTGAAAAATCACATGGTCATTAGTTTTCAGACCCTTTGCTCATATAAACGTCACATGCTGTCCATTTCTTTGTGAACCTCCTTGAGATGGTTCTACTCCTTCATTGGAGTCCAGCTGTGTTTCATTAAACTGTTAGGACTTGATTTGTAAAGGCACACACCTGTCTATATAAGACCTCACAGCTCACAATGCATGTCAGACCAAATGAGAATCATGAGGTCAAAGGAACTGGCCAAGGAGCTCAGAGACAGAATTGTGGCAAGGCACACAACTGGCCAAGGTTACAAAATAATTTCTGCAGTGCTCAAAGTTCCTAAGAGCACAGTGGCCTCCGTAATCGTTAAATGGAAGAAGTTTTGGACCACCAGAAGTATTCCTAGACCTGGCCGTCCAGCCAATCTGAGCAATCGTCGGAGAAGAGCATTGGTGAGAGAGGTAAACAAGAACTCCCAGATCACTGTGACTGAGCTCCACAGATACAGTAGATAGATGGGAGAAAGTTCCACAAAGTCAACTATCACTGCAGCCCTCCACCAGTCAAGCTTTTATGGCAGAGCGGCCAGACGAAAGCCTCTCCTCAGTGCAAGACATATGAAAGCCCGCATAGAGTTTGCTAAGAAAAACACATGAAGGACTCCAAGACTATGAGAAATAAGATTCTTTGGTCTGATGAGACTAAGATAGAACTTTTTGGTGATAATTCTAAGCGATATATGTGGAGAAAACCAGGCACTGCTCATCACCTGCCTAATACAGTCCCAACACTGAAACATGGTGGTGGCAGCATCATGCCATGGGGGTATTTTTCAGCTGCAGGGACAGGACGACTGGTTACATTTGAAGTAAACATGAATGTGGCCAAGTACAGAGATGTCTTGGATGAAAACCTCTTCCAGAGTGTACTGGACCTCAGACTTGTCCAAAGGTTCACCTTCCAACAAGACAATGACCCCAATCACACAGTTAAAATAACAAAGGAATGGCTTCAGAACAACTCTGTGACCATTCTTGACTGGCCTGGCCAAAGCCCTGACCTAAACCCAATTGAGTATCTCTGGAGAGACCTGAAAATGGCTGTCCACCTACGTTCATCATTCAACCTGATGAAATAGGAGAGGATCTGCAAGGAAGAATGGCAGAAGATCCCCAAATCCAGGTGTGAAAAACTTGTTACATCATTCCCAAGAAGACTCATGGCTGTACTAGCTCAAAAGGGTGCTTGTTTAGCACTTGGAAGATGCCATGAACGCAGTGTCCGGCGTTCTAAAATACCAACTGTGTGCCTCATTCAAGGTGGCGTTGGGACGTCCGTAATGGAGATGCGCGCATGCGCAAATAGAAAGTATGCCACACACACTCTAAAATTGGCCGGCAGTTTATGTATGTGTAATGAAGTGCTTGTACATGCACAGTTGGTATTTTAGAATGCCGGACACGGTGTTCATGGCATCCTCCATGTGCTAAACAATATCCCTGCCTGAGTGAGTCAATTCAGTAAATATGAACACAGCTGCACTTATTTTATTAATAATTATCCCTATATGGATTTTGTACTGTTATCAGTGTATTCACACGGCACTTTATCCACTAAAGCACTTTTTTTTGTGGTAGGTCTTATACAACATAAGGTTGTTGCACAATGAATTGAATTGTATAATTTGATAAAATTAAGTATATTTTGCACTTTTTTATAATTATGAATAATTATGGATTGTTAAATAATGTGTATATATACTCAACTGTCAGTGAGACTCACCACTTGATAAAGGCTCAGTGTGAGCCGAAACGTCGCCATGCTATGTGGGTCTGAATAAAATCCACTTTTTTCACCTTTAATCAATGGAGTGTTGCCTTCCCTTTTATTTTTTTCTGCATTTGGGCAAGTATTGGATGCATTGCTGAGGAGGCCTGGGCACCCGCCAAATGGTATTGTTCTGTTCCACTATTTTACAATATATCTATCTTTTTATTTCTGCTCTGTATGTAACTTAGACAAGTTTGGAAAAGAAAAGGTTCACACTTCCTTTTACTCTACACATGAGCCTTCTTTCACCTCCTGTATCGCAGACCATTTATATCCTGATTATATTAGACACAGCACTGGATATTCAATATGTGTGAATCCTGAATTAATCTAAGTTAAACATTTATACAGAAAGAAAAGCTACTTTGTCACGATCCTGGGTTGCCAATCATAGATCAACTATCAAAGGTATTATATTTAGATCTGGGGCCACTTAGTGTTCAAGGATGGAACTAAAGGCTTTTCACTGGAGGAGCAAATCCACAAAGAAAGTAGCTAACAGGCTGTATAAAACCAGAGTAATAAGGAATGGAATAGCAATTAGTAATCAACACAAAGGTGAGACAGCAGTGATGACAATTAGGATTCTTTAACCCCTTTATTCCATTGGACGTAATATTCCATCCATGT